>JAODUE010077223.1:0-15042 GCA_027564755.1 Amblyopsis hoosieri
TATTTTTTTTTTTGTTTGTGTGTGTGTGTGTGTGTGTGTGTGTGTGTGTGTGTGTGTGTGTGTGTGTGTGTGTGTGTATGCGTGCGTGCGTGCGTGTGTGTGTGGAGAGAGAAATAGTATGAGAATGGGGGGTACGGAAGCATACAAACCTCACACAGGGTATACGTGCTAAAATATACAGTGTAAACAACTTACGATGCAACTGTGACTGCAGAGAAACAGGAGGTTGGTTTGCGTGTTAAAACCATGTCTTCTAATTCTCTGCACTACTGTTGTATATTTTCTTTACATTGTCATAAAAACATATTTAGAAATGTACACACATTTATTGAAATTATATCAAAATTTGGACTTGAATTTATGGAAACCAAATTGTTTAATAAATTCACTACACACACACACCCATATAGCAAAGGGAGCAAGGAGGCAACATCTCAATTATCAAGCTCTCATCACTGCTTTCAACACCTCATGTTTCTCAGTTAATGGCCAATTGAATGGTCTGATTAAGATCCAAATCAGTTTCCTCTGAACACCACTGAAAACCAATGGTGGAAACCAAAATAAAAGAGCTTTCTTTTAAGACAGACTGACTGGTGTACCCTATATTGTGGATTTTGTTCTTGAGGTGAGATAGAGAGTTAGGCAATTTCAGTGGATCTGTTCTAGCTTCTACCAAAAGCAGGGATATGAGATAACATTAATGTATCTTAAATTAATCGCAATTGTTTCTAACAAGATAAGAAAAGATGTCATATTGTTCTCCTTTAATGTTTTACATTGAATTGTCAATGCCGTATTTCTTGTGAAATATTAAAAACATTGTAGTTTTTGTTACAACACCACAATTCAAAGCAGACTCTCAATGGAGTACATTCAAGAACCAAAAAGAAAATGTAATCCGTTTATCATACTTTATTACTTGTTTCATTTTAATCCTTTGTCATGGTAAATAAGGTATTGTAACTCAAAAGAGGCTCGCAAATATACTTCCCTTTCCTGTCATCCCCAATCATAGATTCATAGAGGCATTTCCACTTCCAAACTTCCAAACAAAGCTGATTAATTAACTGTCAGGCTTATACCTCTGAACCATAAAGAGCTTACAAATTACCTTGGGGAAGTGATTACAAACATGGAAAACAATAAATCAATCAATGAATCTAATGAAGCCTGCATGGCATCGCTGGTATTTCTGACTGGATCTCAGCCATCTGTAGAATACCAATGGAAAGAAAGGGGATCATAGTTAAATTGTTAATCATAATGTGATACCAAGTCAGCAGATTCTCCATATGAGGAAAGCCTGCCCAGCGCTCCGAATGTAGGCTCAGATAGAGAACATAATGCAGAAAATATTCCTTACACTCGACTGGATGAAGGAATATTTTACTCAACAGATTACATTTGGTCTTCACATTTGAAAGGAAAGAAACATTGAATATATATTGTATATGTGAATATACAATATTTACAGTATATATGCTCTATGTTGCAGTGAAGGCACATATCGCATATTTAGGGCAAAATGTGACAGACCTTCAAAGTTTAAATTGTTTCAAAATGTTCTAGTTATTATTGACATGATTCTGTGTTTCATAAAATAGTACTGAGCTGAATTACTGCTTGTGATGCAATTTGCAATGGTTCTTTGGGGCATCTTTGGTATTTACAGCACTAACCCAGCAGGATTCACTGTATGCAGTATTTACTATATGAGCACACATGGGCCTAGAAAATAACTAATTTTCAAAGTTTTGACCTGATGCATATCCAGCTCTTGTGATTGTTTGAGCCATATGTGTTCATTGGATTGACCACATTGTTATATTTCTTAATATGAATTTGTTAGATTCCATAAAGGACCCCAGACCAAATTATTCAACTCTTTGACAGTTCAGATTAGATGAGTGCTCCAAACATATCATCTCTAAAAATGTAATGAAGAGTCAATACTCTTGGCTGGAAAATCATTGAGAATATGAAATTCCTATCATAAATTGGGATGGCAGGCTGGTACACTTTCAAGTATTTGTGTTTGATAATGTTGATGCATTTATTTATTGGTAATAATCAGAATTAGATTCATTACCATGTGACTTTGCACACGCACGCACATACAAGGAATTCACCATGGTGTGGTTGGTTTATTAGCAAATATTAAGATGAAACGCTCATTAATCCATCTAAATATTTCAGCTACAGTATGTGAGCACATGTGACAACTTGTTTTGAGTATCAGTGTAGCTACAGATGTGTCTATCATGGCGGTCAGATGGGCACACCATGCGGATCTTACAGTACTTCATTAATATTATAGCCTATAATGAAAAAATATTTTTAGGCAACAATACTATTAAAATTCCAAAACAGTGTGAATATGGCCTCAACAACACAACAATATCCAGATTTTGTATGTGATTTTGATTGTATTTGGTCTGGGCATTCACTACTTGTGCAACATTGCAGTTATGCGAGACCTATTTCACTGGGTCTCATTTGTTAAAAAAAGGTTAATAATTCACAAATCACCATCAGCTTTCTCTATATTACATCTATTGTAATCTATACTGGTTATCTATTACATATATAACCAGTCAGATAGTGTCTTCCAGCATGAAATTATGCAAACAGGATCTCATTAGCGAATGCAAATGAGAAAACACCAAATCTTCGCGGAGAGGCAGAAGTGTATCTCCGTGGGATAGCTGGAAGAGGACAGCTCACCCAGTGCCCCCCATGCTGGGCACCAAATGTGATGGTCTACTCCTGCTGGTATACACTTTACAGGATATCGGACCCAACCATAAATGGAAATGGAAAGAATAAACAGGATGAAAGCTTTCATTTGCTACAGTTTGCAGGTCTGCTGTAATCTGTGTCAATTGTCCCTATTGCCACACATTCTTCTTTAATTCTCTTTTAAATTCACCATAACCTTTTATTTTCTCTCAACACTGAATTTCACAGACATGGGCACGTTTGACGTGTGTCTATTAGCATGTGTTAACAATACTATTTATAAATTATCAATGCTTTCACTTTGGCACACCTACACCAATAATTAATTGTATTAGCAGCAGCTGTGTTTTCTCTGCTATGACGCGTCTGTGAAAGGGGACCATTAGGGGCCCATTAGTCCATTAGCTTATAGGGAATACCTTTTTTTTTGTTTTAGTTATTGGGAGGTCATTAGATGGGAGGATGAGTGAGTACTGGAGCCAATCAGAACGCGTTCCCTGTGACGTCATCGGGTTCTGTTGAGAGGCGAGTTTCTGGAGTGGCTTCAGGGCCGACAGACCTTCTGCTCCCTCCCAGCAGGGCAGACGTGGCCTTGAGCTGGGGGTGGTGGCCAGGTCACCAGCTATTTCCTCCTGCCTGGCATGGACACAGCGCGGGGGGAAAGAAGGGGTGGGGGTTGGGGGGGTGGTGGTGGGGGGGGGGGGTGGCAGGCAAGATGGCAAGATGTCAGAAACAGCCCTTTAGACGTGTCAAAAAGCAAGCACAGCCAGGGGAAGCTGTTCATCGAGCGTGACAGTATTAGCATTTAATACCATTCTACAGAATGCCTGCCAGACATGTTAGTCTAGAAAAGACTACCATGCAGTACTGTAATATGCTGTATTACAAAACCACTGATGTGATGTCAGTATGCGCACATGGTTCAAGATGTGATTGAATATACATTTTATTTGTGAAATATGTATCATGTAAAAGAATGCTGCAAACAGCTCTGAGGTCAGGATTTATCCAAAATATAAATCTGTTATCACTATCGGGTTTCTATTGCACTTAAAGGGGGTGGTTGCCGGTGAACCTGCAATGGCGTGCCTGGCACATCCGGAAAAAGTGTCAAAACTCCACATTCTCACTTCTGACTCATTGGTTCTGCAATTTTGTGTCATACATGTGCGTGTGTGTGTGTGCGTGTGTGCGTGTGTGCGTGTGTGTGTGTGTGCGGGTAAAAATGGCATGTTTAGCTGAAAGTGAAAAGAACCATATCTTGCTGTACAGTACATGACTTCCTGGAAATAACTTAATAAGGTATCAAAGCAATCAGTGGAAGTGTATTGCCTGGGTTTGTTTGCCCCTCTAATGACTCAATATGTTTGTCTAACTGGGGCAATTACTGCATGTGTGTTTATTTGATCTCATCAACAACCACCCATCTCCTCACATGGTGTCTCTTTAAAATGTAAAAACAACTGTTAACTGCTGTCTGGTCTCACACTGGCTTTGAACTGGAGATATAGGACACCTTGATGTAGGTATTTAAGATGTTATGACCTAATGAAGTGTGTGTTGGGGGGTTGGGAGGGGCTAGCATTTTCAGCACAATTCAAATTCTGGAGTTGCCTTTGAATTTAGAAGGCATGAGAATAAGGAAACCTAATAATGTAAAGTACTACTGTTCTAAAACATTATATTTTGCTTTTGCACTATAACTGTGTAGCCAATAGTAGTGCAAATGGATTGTATATTCAGACACAAAATACCACATACGTCTGCTGTCGGTGACATAGTGTCATTTAGGTCAGTCAAGTGAGGATACCCCTGCCCCTCCTCCAGAGATCAGATGCGAATTTGATAATAGGCTGCTATCTATGCGTCATCGCCACGGGAGAACACTTGTGAAACGGGGAGCTCGCCTCAAGACAGCGCGCATTGCTCCCAGCCTTCACACCCGCTCAGGGCTTAACCTGCATTGCTACGACATGAGCCTTCTCACTTCGTCTGACTTCAGTTCACACTAATTGGTTTTACCTTTCGCGCATCATAGCCTAGCCTACTGTATGTAGGCATATCTTTTTTATTATTAGCTGGAAACTTTACAAATAGTCAAGGCTACTTGAACCGGAAAGTACAAACAGGACTCGGTAAGTTTTGCAATTTTATAATATTAAAAATCTAAACTCAGCCTATAGGCTACATTGGGCGTATATAACCTAAGGGCGTAAGTAGCCAATATTATAGCATGTGTCTTAATTTAAAATAATAATACTTTGCTATAAATGTAGGCTACATAGGCCTACCTGCAAACAAGGGAGTAGCCTTTATGGGCCTATTATTTTAGTGACATACTGAATTAATTTTTGAATTGTCTGCATGTATGTATATTATTGTCGTTGTCTGTTTGCTTTGAGAAACATCACAGGTTTTTTCAAACTAAACAGATTTTCCTTCCTCAAGTTAGGCATCCCGGTGGGACCCATACCGCATCAGAGTTTAAATTATTGCAAATTAGTTAAATAGTAACTTCTCGGCTGCAACGTTGATGTAATCCCGTAAATAAACCTTACATTAGGATACATTTCTAGTATAGGTTTTTGTTTACAAATAACACAATGTGATTTTACCTGGAGGAAAATGTTTGAAGAAGAAAAGAAAAACGTAATATTATTATAGGCTTCTTATTCATTTTTTTAAAGTCTCACCGCCCATGTTCTTTCAGAATATGTCACTAATTTCAGGTATGAGGGCGAACTTTCTGTTGCCATTTTCAGTTGGCGTACCACAAAACGGTAAACAAATCTGTGCACTTGATATGTGCCATATGATTTACAAGAAATTGGTAGTATTATTGGATGTGGTAGGCTATGGGCTATATCCTATATGTTCTATCAAGTATGAGAATGCATTCTATTGTATTGTTTAGTATGTTTAGACTACACCCCACACTTCACAAAACAGTTACTTGTTCTACATTTCTAGAATAGCATATAGGCCTATACTGTATTATTTTTATTATTTTTATTTTACTATATTATTTATTTATTATTTGACAAATAGGACCACCTATTAATATTACAACAAATAGGCTTGCAATATTGCAATAATAAATCAAACTTTGTTTCATTTAAATAGCTGCGTGATGTCTGGTTAAAGGAAACATTTTGTGTTTATGTTTTTGAAACGCAGAATTTAATAAAATAGCTGCTCCTAATGTTTTTTTTTGTACTTTTCATAATGGTTATTGGTTATAATATGACTATAATATTGTTCTCATCATGGAATATCTTTTTGTAAAATAATGTAACATTAATGTGACTGAAAACAGGTTCCCAGCAAATAGGCCCGATGCCTATCCCTTAAATGGCATTGACAAATGACACATTTTATGTTCACATTACTACGTTTATTACACAAATATCAGGCCTATGGGCTATAGCTGACCAGCACTTTAGGTTATTGCATGTAATATAGGCTAATAGACTAAGTATACCAGGTTATGCAATATTATATATCCTAATTGTAGCTAAACTTGCTGGGGTCTTTCATACCGTGCATCATATGCCTATATTTGAAATAACAAAAACGATGATCTCTGCAATATACAGTCTGTTGCAGAAAGCCAGAAGGCAAACATGCTCGGGGGAGAGGGAGAGAACAGCATCTTCCCTTCAACCAAAGACCAAACGCAAGACAGACGAAAGTCTCCGCCAGTTGTGGCTGACGATTCAAACAGCAGCCGGTACACAGAGCATGGGGTCGGCACAGAGCGGTATTATATCTCATCAACTAAAAACAGTCTAGATGCCACTAATCCTTCTTCGTTCACCACCTACACTGCTCATGGCGGCGCAATCTACACGCCATCCAGTGCGGCAAGATATTCCGCGCCTCTTCATTTCAGCTCAGTGTTGCCTCCCACAAGCTTTTCCTCCGCAGTGTGCACCGCCCGCGCCCAGTTCAGCCCTTATCAGTTCGGACAGAGTGCTGGCTGTATATACCCGTCCTACACCGGCTCTGGGTCCGGCATCAGCACCATGCCATTGTCTGTCAGCGGCTCTGTAACAAGGGCCCAAGTGTACCTCTGCAACCGGCCCTTGTGGCTCAAGTTCCACCGTCACCAGACCGAGATGATAATCACCAAGCAGGGCAGGTATGTTTGTGTGTGTGTGTGTGTGTGTGTGTGTGTGTGTGTATTTAGACTTAATTGTTCAATTGTCTTTGAGCTGCCATGTCTGTGTCTATTGTGTTTTCATATTATAGATGCATAGTAGGCCTACCGTTACGCACAATTATGTCAAACATTAAATTTTTTCATTCTACTTTTGTTTTTCAATGGAAGACGAATGTTCCCGTTTGTCAGTTTTAACATTGCGGGCCTCAGCCTGACAGCTCATTACAACGTATTTGTGGAAGTCGTGCTGGCCGATCCAAATCACTGGAGGTTCCAGGGAGGGAAATGGGTGACTTGTGGAAAAGCTGACAACAACATGCAAGGTATGGAGATATTTTGATTCGTGACGTTGTGCGTGGGCATATCGCGCAAATGCCTTATATATACAATTTTTTTCTAACTCCATCCAATCAGCAAACCGAGTATAAAGATACATTATATGTATTTTTTTATTTAACCTTTATTTAACCAGGCAATCTCACTGAGATTAAAATCTCATTTTCAGGAGAGACCTGGCCAAGAAGTAGCTTTAAACATACAAATTATAAAACATATACAATACAACAAAATATGCATACATACATACAACATTTTAAAAAACCTACTCTGTCAACTAAATATAGCCTACTGTACGTGTTGTGTATATGTATATATATATATATATATATATATATATTAAATGTATATATATTTGCTTTCAGGGAACAAAGTTTATATCCATCCTGAATCCCCGAACACAGGATCCCATTGGATGAGACAGGAAATCTCCTTCGGCAAACTCAAACTTACTAACAACAAAGGCGTCAATAGTAGCAGTTCGCAGGTGACAATATGAATACTCATAGAACTGCTAGTTACATTTCCATTTATGCTATGCCATTATTTCCTTTTCATAAAAAAAATCGAATTAGCTAAAAAATTATTAAAATACATGCAGATTTTGTTGAAACAACTAGCAAAACATAATTTCAACATTTTAAATGTAGGCCTATCAATGTGTCTAAATAATATATAAACAAACACTAACATATATGACTGTATTAATATTGAGATAATGCATTCATATATTTTAGTGGCCTTATATTTTATTAAAAGTAATTTATACAAAAAGTTGCAATTGTTGGATCTGTTAAATGAATGTTCTCAAACTGTTCTTTAGATGATTGTGCTTCAGTCTCTACATAAGTACCAGCCCAGGCTGCACATTGTAGAAGTTACTGGAGAGGATGGAGTGGAGGATATGAGCAATAGTGGGAAAACTCAAACATTCACCTTTCCAGAGACCCAGTTTATAGCAGTTACAGCCTACCAGAACACAGACGTGAGTATATGAATATTATTTATTGGTAGTAATATTGTTGTTGGTATTGCTGTTTCTGTAATTATTATTACACCTGTATCATATTTGGATGCATATACTTATTTTGAAAATAAAGAGTACACAGTCCTCAATGTATCTGTCCTGGGCCTACATGTTACATGTCACAAATTATTAATCACATTTCTAATTTGTATTTTTTTATCTAGATTACACAACTGAAAATTGATCACAATCCCTTTGCCAAAGGATTCAGAGACAACTATGATTCGTGAGTATATTCTTTTTGTGTGACTACTTGTACATCAGCAACTATAATTTTTTTTTCTTGAGACACCTTCAATAAAATAAAAAAAGTCGCAGTTGTTAATATATCTGCCTGTTTTTCCCCTCTATAAACATACTTTCCAGGATGTACACGGGCCCCGAGAGTGACCGCCTCACACCATCACCAACTGACTCTCCCCGGTCACACCAGATAGTACCCGGGGCCCGCTACACCATGCAGCCCCTCTTCCACCAAGACCAGTTTGTTAACAACCTGCCACAGAACCGCTTCTACAACAGCGAGAGGGCCGTGCCTCAAGCCAGCACACTCTTGTCGCCTCAGCCAGAAGACACGTCCACACAGAGGTGGTTTGTCACCTCCATGCAGCAGTGTGGTAGTACCACCAATAAAATAGAGCTGGGCCCTTATGAGGGGGAATACTCAAGCTCCCTGCTTCCTTACAGCATTAAATCATTGTCCATGCAGACATCCCACCCCCTCAGCTATTACCCTGACTCACCGTTCACCACCATGGCAACAGGGTGGGCAGGCTCCAGGGGGACATACCAAAGAAAAGGTACGCCAAGTTTGCCCTGGTCTCCAAGGCCCAGCCCGGCGACGGGTTTCCTCGAAGACTCAAACAAGGACAAGCCACATGTGGAAGAGGAGATGAGCGGCAGTCTAATCTCAGCCTGGACAGACACTCATCTGTCGTCACTTACACAAGACAAGGCTGATTCTGGGGCATATTCTTTAGACTGCAAACGCAGGCGTTTGTCTCTGAGCGGGCCAAGCACAGAGAGCTCCCCATCTGACATCAAGTGTGATAACTTGGCCCCCGGAGCGAACAGTAGCTCCTATAATAAGGAAACCTCCTCTAAAAGCATGCCAGTTTACTGCCCATTTTACACAAGCTCTTAGAGAGTTTTATTCTCTGAGATTTGCACTGTTGGATTTTAGGTTTAACACATCACTGACCACAATCTTGAAAATATGTTATGTCTATGTTTGTTTATAGTATATTATCACCTACTGTTTGTATGGTTTGTTGGCAGGGTTTGTTTGGCTTTTATGATACAAAAATAAATAAGAATGTTGTCAATAGCACATGTAAGATGTTCCATCACATCAAGATTAGGGACAATATAGGCATTGCCTGAAAAATATTCTGGTTGCATTTATGCTGTTCTTGGCTATAATACAATTACACAGCTGTTGAAAACTTGAAAGTGGACAATATTTTTAAAGTAGACACATTTGTTCAAATGCTTAAATTGGTTCTTCGGTAATACATTATGTAGCCTAATTGTTATTTGGTGATAGTGTATTTTTATTAATATGGACATTACTGCATCTGCATTACCACTTATTTTCTTACTGATGAATGTTATTTATTAAAGGTTATGGCATTTGTACACATCAGTTCATGGTGAGGCTAATATGCATAAGCTGTATAGCTCAATTGGAATGTTTAGAGATTTGATAATAAAAGTCTATATGTTGTTGTACATAGTTTATGAAAATGTGTTTTTGTTTGTGGAAATTATCACTGCATCACATAACTCAGAATATCCAATTTGGTTTGCCTTTAGCAAACTTTGTATGGACTCTGTCGTCATCTAGTGTTAAGATGTTGCACTTACACCTTTCTTATACCGTCAACAGGCCCGATATAATACAGTAGAGTAGGCTATAGCACATCTATGAACATTATTGTTTCGTGCATTTAATATTTAATATGTTGATTTTAAATATGATCTAAATATGAATAAAATAATAAAAAACTATCAACAATGTACATCGTTATTAGGGTTAGGTAGCATATTCAATGTGCATTGTTACAGGCATTGTTATAAAGGCCTAATGGTCTTTATACATGGTTTCTTATAAGAAAAAAAAGTGTCAAAATTAGGTAATGGAGCAAAGCATAACGTGAAAAATTTAATCAGGTGACGACATCAGAGGAGAGCAAATACGTTAAGTCTGCTTGAAGTTCTTTTCAACTACGGTACCAGTACCTGTAGCCCGGTACCTCTTTTTTCTTCTTTGGTTTGAAAGCTGAAATAGATATACCGTATATTAATACCATGGGCACACGAAGAACAAAGTTTTAATATCCATGAACGATAAGTAGACTAACCTAAAATGTATAACATTTTAAAAGAATATGGGTCAAATTCAAATGAAAATGTATACAAATATATATAAATGATAATGTATTGTCATTCGATCATGTGTTCCAACATGATCGAATGACAATAAACTAAACTAAACTAAAACTAAACTAAACTATACAGTACAGTACAAATGTCCAATATTAATTGCCCCACATCTTTAACCATTGAATGAAAAAAGAAACACACACACACACACACACACACACACACACACACACAATAGCAATTAGGCATAATTAGGTTATATCTTTTTGAGTAAGGTTTTCACTTTTCAGATCCTGTACCGGGGGATTTGCTACAATCTGGCAACCTGAACAGTAGACCGAAGAGTTGACAAGAGCAGCCACAGCATCACAGGTTGAAATACACTGTTTTGGGACGGTTATGCCCAGTTTAATATAAGAAACAGCATATTGATTGCTCTAATGTCTGACAGTGTTTTTATAATATCAGGTAAAGCAGCACGATTTACAATTTAGGTAAGTTTTAAAAATGCGTTGTAAATTGTTTCTGTCTTACTTCAGTTGAGTTGCTAACGTAGCTAATGTCGTTAGCATTGCTAGCAGACTTGCTTTTCATAAACAAACTAGTCAACGGAGATGTGAGCGTCACGAAGGTGGCTGGCTCGTTTTTTCTACATTTTACAACACCTCGCATGTTGCCAACAGTGTGTATAATGCTTGATATAACTATTAGCCAACCTGTATCAGACAATTGAACTGCGGTCTACACATTAGCTAGAAGCCTGTCAACACGTAGTTAGCATGGATTTGGAATGGTTAGTGTGAAAATAAACGCTACGGTACCAAAGCTAGCAAGAACTATAACAAATGGACAAGGTCCGTCCAGACGTAGATGTATCAACTAGCTTCAAAATATTCTCATATTTGTTTCTGCTTTATTTTTAGGCTTGTCATGTGTTGTACTCCAAACGCCCCATCTTCAATATATGAATGTGATTTAACCTTTTACCAGTAGCATACTGTTAGTTATACATTTATTAGTCGGTTACTGGAAGGCCATTGCTACTGGTATCTACCGTAGAACTTCAACTATATCATATCTATAGTAAGCTATGTGAAATTTTGTAGAAATTAAAATAATAATGACGTCTCTGGTTCCTCTCAGACCCCCACCTCATATCGACTGTTGTTTCTTGTAACTTATTAATGGATCTTGTCTGTACCTACAGTGTAGGCACTGCTACTGTATGCTAGCCAGATTTGACATATCTTGCATAATGCAGCTTTATCTCAGTATGATAATGTTATCTTGAGAAATATATCTGTGCTGATTAACAGTATCATATCACCACTCTCATGGAGCTAATAAAATATAATGTGAATACACTGTCACTGTGTGAACTTGTACCAGTGTTTGAATAGGTTTCATTGTTGTTACAGTAATGATACCGTACCTGGTCATTGAACAAAGACGTGAATGCGAAACCAGCACAATTGGGGATCTACATGAGCTTCACTTTTCACAAATCTGAGACATCAATCTCAGTGTAGGTTTTCTGGCTTTCTGTTCAACCACAGTAGGCATAGCATAGGCTGCATGATTATAATAAATATGTTAAGTAAAATCAACTTATTGTACAAGATGCAAAAAAATAAAGGGGATGGGTGATCTCTATTATAAAGAGGTAATTTTAATGATCTATATTATTATTTAAGGAATCCCTTAAAGTTGCAATCGATTGCACATTACCTGTCTATATTTTTATCATTCTATAATATTTGTGTGTGCATATATAGCCTCTCTGTTGTGCATTTTTACACTGTAACAAAACCAACATGCCAGATACATCCCAGTGCCCAGGCTCCTATGACATATGGTACTGGTGGAAGCTATATGCTGGCTCTCTGCATGTTATTCTAATTGTGGGGGATGCTTGCTTCTCAATGAGTCCTTGTCTCAGCGGGATGGGCAGGGTTGGCAGTGAGATACGGAAGCCCCCGGTGAGGCCCGAGGAAGGTTTGTTCCAGTCCCCACATGAGCTTTGTTGGCTTTATTGTGGTTCAAAATATAGACAATAACAAGAAATGTGTGCATAGTGGAGTGATGTCAGTGACACAGGAGCTTGGTGTCGCTGACGTGTCTGTCCAGTCTGAAGGGATGCAGCTCGGGGTGGAGTTGATTTGTCCTCCAATTGTGATCTGTACAGTAGGGAAGAACCAGATTTGTTGACGAGGCTGTGGGATATGTTTTGTCTGGCCTGGTGGGAGGATTGTCTTTTTTAAGGTCTGACTTAATTTGCCCGAGGCCTACTGTAGCTTGCTTGTTTATTTACTTATTTTTTTTATTTTTATGAAAGAGGAGCTACTCTTTATTACCCTGTGGTAATCTGACCTGTTTTTCCTCTTTCTAGCATGCTGCCCATTTCCACTCAAACACCGTGCATGCAACTGTAAGGGCTGTGGCAGTACAGAGCTTCATCTCAGGGCAAAGCCATGGGGAACACGGCAACCAAATTCCGCAAGGCTCTCATCAACGGGAACGAGGTGCTGTCCTGCCAGCTCTACGAGGGCAACCCGCAGTTTAAGGACGCTCTGGACCCCAATGCTACATACGGAGAGCCCTACCAGCACAATACGCCACTGCACTACGCTGCGCGGCACGCTATGACACGGCTTCTCAGGTCAGAACGCTGCATGGAAAATGATACTCCGGATGTTCCGTTCACTGATGTTTGTTTGCATTGCTTGTTGTCTTCTAGGTTATGCGTTTTCTCCTTTTTTAGATGACTAATCCTTATTTCCCATGTTCTTCTCACGATGATAATAATTGTATAGTTCTACCAATGTGTAACACTATTTGAGTTCAGATCGAGCATTCAGTTAGCATACCTAAATATGATGTACGTAGCATGTAGATTTCTGTGTAATTGCTGAGGTGGGCCATTCCATTATAAGACACGCTGTAATGGTTTTGGCCTGTAGGTCTGTGCCTCTCTCCCATCTGCTTGTCCAACTAACCATCTGTTGACAGCACACAAGAATGCAGCATGCTGGGTTGCAATGGGATGCCGCTCTGGCAGTGTGCTGTTCTATAAACTAGCTCCATTGTGTTCTTGTTTATTGCCTTGAGCCCAGATTCCCTACACTTTATCCCACGTTCCCTGGTTTACTTCCTTGGTGAATTTGATTGGGTAAAGGGGGTGGGGGAAAACTCCTTATGTACGAGGAGTCATCTACTCTAACTTAAGTTGGTTTTCTTCTTAATGTGTAAATGCAGTTTATATGCCTCCTTAGGTCTTTTCTCTTCAGCAAGGATGGGAACCCCAACAAGCGTAACATGCACAATGAGACCTCCCTGCACCTCCTCTGCATGGGGCCCCAGATCCTGACCTCAGAAGGCTTGTACCCATACAACGGCCACCAGCCTCACGGGGACGAGCAGCGGCGGGCCGAGTGCCTGCAGGTCATCCTGACGTGGACGGGAGCCAAGCTGGACCGGGGCGAGTACGAGCGCGCCGACGTTAATGCCACGGACAACAAGAAGAACACTGGCCTGCATTATGCCGCTGCCTCAGGCATGAAGACGTGCGTGGAGGTGGGTGAGGGGGACTGCAGCTAAAGGGTTGACACGGGTGAGACGGGCAGCGTATGAGATTCGTTCAAATTTGGCGCACGGTTGTTCAAACATTTTGAATTTTTTTCCGTTTGCTTTGAGTTTGTTGTGAACACACGCAAACGGTCTGAGGAGGTTGTTCTGGGAGAACACACGTGGATCCAGGACCAAGGGTTTACATCAAACCATGTGGAATGTTTACACAAAATGTTTAGACATTGAAGTTGAAGTTCAAAGCAGGTTCATTTTGTGAATGCGCCTCTGGTCTAGGGTTGGGCATCAAGAACCGGTTCCAAATTTTCAAGAACAGCATTAGAAAATACACATGAATTTCGATTCTGCTTTAATTCATTATTTAGTCGCACATTTTACATTCCACGAAAGTTGCACTTATCTGCCAGCAACTGGTACGCAGAAGGATCAAAGTTTTGTTGAGAAATATGTTGTAATTTCTCTTCCCAAAAATATGATAATCTGAACCGTTATTTGATAATCTATGAAATTAAAACAATACTCGACCCTATTCTATATATTTAAACTAGGGCTGGGAGCATTAATGCATGGATCTTTGCGATTGATTTGAAATGTTAAACGCGGAAAAATAATTATTACCCAAATAACACAGCACTTTTTCTATCTCTCCTTTTTATTTACTTTCTGTTGTGGTGAATGAGCGTGCTTTCTAAGACAGACATCAGTCAGATCATGCACGACAACGGTAGAGTTTTACAAGGAACGTTTTCATTTAAAGTTTCCTGATGGCACTTTGGACTAAACTGCAGTGGTACGGTATGTAGGC
>JAODUE010077234.1:0-15040 GCA_027564755.1 Amblyopsis hoosieri
CCAAAGAGCTAAATAACCACTGATGTGGTAGAAGAATGTTCAAAAACGGTACAGCAAGTTTTATTTAATGTATTTTTTGTATAATTAATTTTTAACATTTGGTCTTCAAAAAGTGTTTTTCCAAAAATGATTCTTGAAAAAGGGGTCGTCTTACATTCAGGGTCGTCCTATATTCGGACCAATACGGTATAAGAAGCTACAACCGAAATGTAAACATTGCGGTTTGCGGTACCGGCGGTTGCTTTCCACGGCCTGCGGTTGGGTTAGCAAAACCGCGGTATTGCAATTTTGTAGTTATCGCAACAGCCCTAGTTGCATATGCTTAATTTCCATAAAGTTATTACATAAAATAGTACATTATGTCAGGCGAAAAAAAAAAAAGATTTGGCTGTATTTGATATTAATTTACTAAGAAGCAGTGTCATCCACATGAAATATTTAACCTGAATTGGAAAGGGAAAAAAGGGCCTAGTGATGTAGATGAGAAGAGGTTTTAACAGGGCTGAATTCTCATATTCACGGGACTTTGTTTCTGTGAGGACGTTGTTCATACCACGGCCGTGGCAAATTGTAACTTTGTACTCATCATTGCATTTTATTAATACAAGGTATATTATTAGAAGTCTACGTGTGGATGTCCTTATTCCTGCCAGCTAAATTAGATCACGACATAGCCTGGCCCTTTCTTTTGGCCATTAATTGTCTTTAAATAATAATAATTTAGGCTACAATCAGTAGCCTAGTCTGTACATTTAAAAACAGCTGGGGTGAGTCTATCAGACCTTTGTGTGCATTTTCTGTATCCTTATGGTGTTAATGTCTTTATGTAATTCAAAATATAATAGAATATAATGCAGTAAGTGTCTCAGCGGGCATTCTGTATTGCTTTCACAAGAAATTTAGGAACCAGGAATGCATAATCTTACATTAGGGATAAAACTTAGGCCAGACAGAAAATAATCATAATGTCTTCTTGTTTTTTATGAGTGCTTATTAAAAGCAATTTGGGTGTGCATCAGCACCAATAAAAAGAGTTTACTGCCAATGTTAACAACCTAATTTTATTAGCTAGGCGATTGGCCGTAATTACTACCATCTTAATTAGGTGGCTAGTCTAAGGCAGGCCATTTTCCTTGCAGTTCGTCATGCACTCTGAGGTGACTGCAAGAGGTCAATACTTTACTATGAATAGAAGCATGTTTGAATTGATGCCAAAAGGACTGCTCCCCATTGACTTCAATGTTAATCTAAAGCCGTTAAAACTTTAATTGGTTGTTGCAATAATGTTTTTTCCCTTTTTTATATAAATAACAATATATAAGATTATGTCAGAGAAAGCACAAAGTCCATCGTTGCCTTGAAATTATATATTTCTTTTAAAAACAATAGTCTATAATCAGCCAATAAGAGACTCCGCGTCTTAGAAACCGATTTCTAAATAAAACCCCACAAGCTCAGTATAATAGCGTAGCAGTGACGATGTCTCTGTCCGGGCATGCAGTGTCTTAAATTCTATTTTTTTTACTTTAACCCACGAAGACGACAGTATTTGTGTGTGCGCGCTGCGCATCTTGTATTTTCTCAGCAAAATGACACACACACGCATTGATGTTTCTAAATAAAGTGTGATATTATTCCACATTGTTTCCTTTGATTAAAGAAGCAAAGGAAATAGACTTGCCATAAGCCATAATCCGACATCACAGTGACGGGGGTTAATTCCATGAATGAGAACACATGCATTCTATAAATCGCTTAATTGTGTGAAACTATAAAAAGGCTCAGTGGTATTACTTTAGCGTTGAGCTAAATGTGAAATGAAAATTGTAGTTTAATTACAGTAGCAACGTATACGAGAGCTCAACAGGCTGCATCTGTAGGAGGGTTGGGTGTGTGTCTGTGTGTGTCTATGTGCGGACCGCGGTTCTGTATTCCGGAACCGCGACAAGAAACTGTGGACGTTTGTATTGCGGTTTTGTTTCTGTTTCAGAACCGTTACACCCCTAATTATAACCCTGCCCGAGATAGTTTTGCTGTTGTATTTGTTGCAATATGAACCTGAATCATGCTAATTTAAACTTAAATGTATATTTTGTCATTACCTGTTCGTAGATATCAGAGATCAAAAATTCGTATTTGACAGTGGCCAGGGGTAGCAGTGGTTTGTAAACAAAAACAGGTGCTGAAATGAATATGTACCATATATTCTTTTTGTGGTAGTAACATAACTGCTGTAGCTCCAACTTTTATTTTGACTGTGCTTAAACTCTCGACTCGCGCGTTGAGATAATGAGGTGAAATGTGTCAGCAGGTCAGCATCCATTTTAGAAATCCATCAAACCTTGCTTCAATGAATGCCAATGGGCAAAGTGGGATTGTTGCTTCTAGTTATTTATATAGTTCTATGGATGACTGAAGTGAATTGTTGGCCACTGCAGAGCTTCTGTATGCGCACTTGTCACTCGCGTGCTGTGTTCCTTGAGTTGCAGGCTGCCACAGTTAACACTTCAGAGTTAAATAAGCATGTACGTAAGCAGTATGTACTGTATGAAATCAAGAAAAGGCTAAATTAATAGTGAATTGACTGCAATTCGGCCATTAGAAAGGAAAATCGGACTACCAATGATTTTGAAATCAGCCGATTCCGATCTCGTTTAGATCGATCGATGCATCCCTTAATATACAGTGCATCCGGAAAGTAATCACAGTGCTTCACTTTTTCCACATTGTTATATGACAGCCTTATTCCAAATTGAATTCAAATACATTTTTCACCTCAAAAGTCATCACACAATCCCCCATAATAAAGTTTGTTTGAAATTTTTGGCAAATTTATTAAAAATAGAAACAATCACATAAGTGAACTGTACATAAGTATTCACAGTCTTTGGTCAATACATTGTTGAAGCACCTTTGACAGTAATTACAGCCTCAAGTCATTTTGAGTACGATGCTACAAGCTTGGTACACCTACTTTTGGGCAGTTTCTCCCATTCTTCTTTGCAGGACCTCTCAATCTCCATCAGGTTGGATGGGGAACATCTGTGCACAGCCTTTTTCAGATCTCTCCAGAGATGTTTATTCGGGTTCAGGTTTGGGCTCTGGCTGGGTCACTGGCTGGGTCATGGAGTTGTCCCAAACCCACTCATTTGTTATCTTGGCTGTGTGTTTAGGGTCATTGTCCTGTAGGAAGATTAACCTTCTTCCCAGTCTGAGGTCCAGAGCGCTCTGGAGCAGATTTTGATCAAAGATGTCTCTGTACATTGCTGCATTTATCTTTCCCTCGATCCTGACTAGTCTCCCATTTCCTGCCGCTGAAAAACATCCCCACAGCATGAGGCTGCCACCACCATGCTTCACTGTAGGGATGGTATTGACTAGGTGATGAGCGGTGCCTGGTTTCCTCCAGACATGACGTTTGGCATTCAGGCCAAAGAGAATCTTTGTTTCATCAGACCATAGAATTTTCTTTCTCATGGACTTAGTCCTTCAGGTGCCATTTGGCAAACTCCAGGCAGGCTGTCATGTGCCTTTTACTGAAAAGTGACTTTGGTCTATTATGGCCTTATCAGGCCTCATTTGTGGAGTGCTGCAGAAATGGTTGTCCTTCTGGAAGGTTCTCCTCTCTCCACGGAGCAAGGCTGGAGCTCTGTCAGAGTTACCATAGGGTTCTTGGTAATCACCCTGACTAAAGCCCTTCTCCCCCGATCGCTCAAGCCTAGTTTATACTTGAGTCACGATGGCGTGCGCCAAAAATGACGTCAAAACTTCAAACTATGCTTTTATTCAGCGGGCGGGGAACCGACCGAATATAGGCTGTATGTGCTGGCTCTTTCTCAGTGTTCTCACTTCTCAAGTGTTCATTGAGAAGTAATAAACTGTAACAGAGTTGTAGACTACACATTCTCAAAACAATAGAAAAGACGGGAGTTTGCACTACTTAATTTTTCTATACATTTACATTTACAGCATTTGGCAGACGCTTTTATCCAAAGCGACTTACATGTAGTACATTTGTCAGTAGATAGACTTGTCATATACCAGCAAATATAAGCAAACAATATTTTAAATAGAACAAATACAGCATAATGTCATTATACCTATTACCACGTAATCAACCATATAAGATGCAATAGGTAATGGTCTAGCTAATAAAGTGCATACATTCATTTATTTTAATTTTTTATTATAAATAGTGAGAGAAGAGCATGTGAAGTTAACAAGGGGATTCAGAGATGACACTCATAAGATAGGAGAGAGTGCTAAGAGGTGGCGAGGTCGCTGGTCAAGGTACCAAGGTGGATTGTGAAGAGATGTGTCTTGAGTCTTTTACAGAAGATGGGTAGTGTTTCCGCAGTTCTGACTGTTGCTGAAAGCTCGTTCCACCACTGTGGTACTAAGACGGAGAAAAGGCGAGACTTCGATGAGTGAGTCTTGAGGCCTCGTAACGGTGGCATTGCCATCCGGCCAGCCGAGGTGGTAAAACCAAGTTCTCTTTTTGGGGCCTGGAACCGGACCATTGCTTGGAGATAGCTTGGGGCCGTTCTATGTACCGTCTTGTATGCTATCACCAGTGGCATGAATTGGATGCGAGCTGCAATGGGGAGCCAGTGTAGTTCTCGGAAGAGGGGTGTTACATGGGGGAATTTGGGCTGGTTGAATACCAGGCGCGCTGCGGCATTTTGAACCCGCTGTAAGGGTCAGAGCACACGGGTAGTCCGATTAGCAGTGAGTTGCAGTAGTCCAGGTGGGAGATCACTAGGGCTTGGACCAGGAGTTGTGTCGCTTCCCTTGTGAGGAACGGCCATATTCTTCTGATGTTGTAAAGTGAGAATACAGTAGAGTACACTGTTGGAGCCATATGGATGGTTTATATTTTTGGTTAAGAAAAGTGACATACTTGAGGTGCGGTACTTTGCATCTCTTAGTATGAGATTTGTTATATACTGTATATTATAGATTTGAGATATATGAGAATATTATCATCATTATTAATATTATCATTATTATTAATATTGAAATAACGGTAACTGTCCCTATTTGTATTTAGTACAGGTCACCACAAATGACGTATTGTTTAAGACACACCTACCAACAATCAGGCGAGGGATTGACAGCTGTTTGTGGGTATACGGGGGAGCAGCTACAGTTTTTCGACCGCACAATTGTAATATGCATAAAAGTTTGAAAATATATATTGTTACAATCCAATGCTATTCTCAGTTATTTACATTGCAAGGAAAAGTCAACCGGAGTGGCTCAATAAAGAAGCCATAACTACATCCTTTCTCCGTGCATGCTTTAATGATACTAGTGTGTGTCTCTAACTCCCCAAACCTAAGTTGGCTAAAGTATTCTAGAGTGGATGAGCCAGAACATACACAGTGCCACCTTCTGTTTTGGGGAATATCCCTACGACACAAATTCCAGGTCGCATCCCGCGCCCGTCCTAGGTGAAGGGCCGCTCGCAACCCGACACGGCAAGTATGTTGAGGCCTTCAGTTTTGCCGGGCGGCCAGCTCTAGGACGAGTCCTGGTGGTTCCAAACTTCTTCCATTTAAGTATGATGGCGGCCACTGTGCTCATTGGGATCTTTAATGCTGCAGAAATATTTCTGTAGCCTTCCCCAGATTTGTGCCTCAATACAATCCTGTCTCGGAGGTCTACAGACAATTCCTTGGACTTCATGGCTTGGTTTGTGCTCTGACATGCACTGTCAACTGTGGTACCTTATATAGACAGGTGTGTGCCTTTCCAAATCATGTCCAATCAACTGAATTTGCTACAGGTGGACTCCAATCAAGTTGTAGAAACATGTCAAGGATGATCAGTGGAAACAGGATGTGCCTGAGCTCAATTTTTAGTGTCATGGCAAAGGCTGTGAATACTTATGTATGTGTTTTTTAAATTTTGTATTTTTAATACATTTGCAAACATTCCAAACAAACTTTCAAACTTTTTTCACTTTGTTGTTATGGGATATTTTGTGTAGAATTTTGAGGGAAAAATATTAGAATCCATTCTGGAAAAAGGCTGTAACATAAAATGTGGAAAAGGCAAAGCGCTGTGAATACTTTCCGGATGCACTGTAAATGCAAGTCACTTCGTCAACACTGTAACTAAACGCTGCAACTAAAAATTACTGCACTCTATGAAAACACTCACCTGTACAGTGGAGCTGATTTCAGCAGCAAACCCTCCTGTGATTGGTGCCTCATGACTTATGAGCAAACGACCCGTTTTTGCCACAGACTGGAAAACACAAAGAACCTCAATGACAAACAGATTGCTCAGATTTCATGCAATGCATTAACACTGACTTATTCACCATGTCAGGCTAGCAATGGGCCTATGCAAGAAGCAATCCACAAACAAATATGCATATTTTTTATCATTTAAATGATGTATTAGTAGCCACTGATTTTGATTTCTGGGATTCAACTTTTGTTATTTTTGCTTTTTGAATTAAGATACATTTTTACGAGCAGTCTTTTTTTTTGCGTGAAAGAAAATTTGCCATCAACAAATTATTCAACGCAAGGAAACATACTTTTAAAATCTGAAGATCATAAAAGATTTTTATTTAATATCAACAGTCTTCAAATCCTCTTTAAAGCTTCTAAATATTCAGAACCATTATTTCCAATGTTAATATTGCTACAGCGCTTTTAGAGCTACGTAAAATCTAGAGGATGAGGGCTCCCTGTCGTCTCTAAGACCGCACACACAAATAAAATGCCAACTGTACTGCGCAAGAAGCATCACATCAGAACAGAACCATCACCATCAAATTAATTAATTATTTATTATATTATTATCAGTTGTAATGTAATACATTTTCTTTACTATTTTGTGAACCCACTTAACTCCATTTTCTCATAACCCCAAATAATATTTCAGGCGCAGAAAGTTACTTGCTTTAAGTCCTGGTCTCTCCTCCACTCTTCAATTGAAAACAGCTCGAGTCAATCCCCTTTAGCAAACCAGCAAAGCAATCGGAGAGCAGAGAAACATTTAGAAATTTTGAAAAGTGAGTGGTTTCTACGTAGAAGATGCTCAGTTTGTTTGCTAACGCCCCTATGAGGATATGACCGCTCAGGCATCTACCTTAGTGTTAAGCAAAATATACATGCTAAGGAACATATGATCGCCAGTACACAAACCATATGTAAAGTAAGTACTGGTTTGGTTGGCAGATGACCAAATCTGTAAACCTAGCTTTTTTTATACAGCAACTGGTAGGCTACTGTAGGATAAACACAACTCAAGTCTGTTGTCTGGGACAGTCGGCAAGCAATAGCATATCAAGAGCATTTTACATGCACGGTGCACATCAATAATTACATTAGATTAATATAGGCTTCAGTAACAGTACCCTAATTATAAATAGTGGACAGGTGGACTCTAATCAAGTTTTTTTAAACATCTCAAGGATGTTATTTAGTGGAAACGGGATGTGCCTGAGCTCCATTTTGAGTATCATGGCAAAGGCTGTGAATACTTATTTTTAATACATTTGCAAACATTTGAAACAAACTTTTTTCACTTTGTTGTTGAGGAAAAAAATATTTGAATCAATTTTGTAATAAGGCTGTAACAAACAAAATTTGTAAAAAGTGAAACGTTGTGAATACTTTCCGGATGCACTGTGTAACAAACTACTTTGTTGATAACAAGCATAGCCTGCTTTGAGCTAGCAAGCCCATTGCCAAACGTCACCACCATCAACAATTTTTTTTTTTTTTTTTTTTTTTTTTTTTACCGTTTTATTAAGTTTTTTTTCCACATATACAAGACGCATACACTACAAAGAAAAAGCAATAAACATAAATAATACAGTTTCAACAGTCATGGCTGCAGGTATCTACATTCTACACAATCAGTATCAAACAGTTTACAATTCACATATCTTTCGTTATATCATACAACACCCATTTTTTTCACTTTGTAATAGAAACATCTTCCTTCAGTCCAAGTTTGTAAGTAATTTTCTCCATACAGTATATCTCTCTTACAAGCCCCATCCATTGTTCTATGGTAGGAGATTCAGTCTTGTATCAGTTCCTTGTTATTGTCTTCTAAGTCGCAATCAACAGTATCTTGACTATATATCATTCCCAGTGACATTTTCAGCTATATTTCCATGGTACATAGTTTTGCTTTCTTTTGGTATTTCATGTCCCATTATGTCTCTAATTATGGCACTGAGATTTGGTCTCTTAGACAAATTTCAGTCAGGTTTCCGATCTCACCACAGTACTTAAACGGCCCTGATTAAAGTTTTAAATGATATACGGCTGAATACTGATTCTAATAAAATAACAGTTCTGGTTCTATCAGATCTCAGTGCAGCATTTGACACTGTAGATCATAAAATACTTATAGATACCCAAATATACATAGCTCTCGAACCGTATGACAACAGCTCAATAGACTCTCTGTGTCACTGTATAGAGCACATAAATACCTGGATGAACCAAAACTGTTGAACATTTGAATCAAGATAAAACTGAGATTATTGTGTTTGGCAACAAAAATAAAAGAAGTATTATTAAAGAGCTGGATGCTCGGGCCCTAAAAACCAGGGAGCTAGTGCGTAATCTTGGTGTTCTGATAGACTCAGACCTCACATTTAACACTCATATCAAAGCGGTCACCAAAACAGCATTCTATCATCTAAAAAATATAGCCAGAATCAAAAGTGTGGTGTCCCAAAAAGACCAAGAGAAGTTTATCCATGCTTTTATTTCTAGTAGGATTGACTACTGTAATGGGCTCTTAACGGGACTCCAAAAAAAGACTGAAAAACAGCTGCAGCTAATTCAGCTCAACTAGGACCAAGAGAACAGAGCACATCACTCCGTTTCTTTAATTGGCTTCCAGTTAGTTACAGAATAGACTTCAAAGTTGTGCTTTTACTTTATAAATCTCAGAATGGTTTAGGACCCGAATACATTTCTGATATGATTGAAGAATATCAACCGAGCAGGGCTCTTGGATCCATAAACACAGGTCAGTTAGTACAGCCTAGAGTCCAAACAAAACACGTAGAAGCTGCGTTTAGCACTTATGCTGTCCACATTTGGAATAAATGACCAAAGAATCTTAGACATGCCCCAAATAAAGCAATTTTTAAATCCAGGTTAACAACACTTCTCTTCTCAAGGGCCTATGACTGAGAATTTTTACTTAACTACACTGTTTAGCCTTATAACCTATGTTTGTATCCTTATTTTACTTAACCACACTGTTTAGCATTATAAACTCCTATGTTTTTATCCTTGTATGTATTTTATGATATTGTAATTTTAATTTATTTCTAATTTGTGAAGGGGGGTGAAAGGCCCGGAGGGTTAGAGTCTCTCCAAGCATTTGGGTGAAACGCCTGGAGG
The DNA here is from genome assembly GCA_027564755.1 of Amblyopsis hoosieri. NCBI lineage: Eukaryota > Metazoa > Chordata > Actinopteri > Percopsiformes > Amblyopsidae > Amblyopsis > Amblyopsis hoosieri. Next base: position 9,393 of record JAODUE010077234.1, read on the forward strand.
GTTAGAGTCTCTCCAAACATTTGGGCGAAAGGCCCGGAGTGGTTAGAGTCCCTCAGAGCATTTTGATCATTAACAGGGGCCAAGGTAGTTAGAGAGATAAAGCAAATCTGCCTCTAGGGAATGGTTTTTATTATTTTCATGGTTTTTACCTAGTTTTCTGTTTTTATTAGGATCCCCATTAGCTAACGTCGTAACGATAGCTATTCTTCCTGGGGTCTGACAATTAAAAAACATCTATGACGAATTTACACAAAACACATTCGTAAAAACATAAAAATACATACAGTACATATACACATATACACCCAATACATATTATACTGTACATTCCACATTCATACACATGTATAGACAATGAAAGATATAATAAAAATAACATCCAAATGTTTAAAACACATTTTATGATCTAGACTACATTTTGTTAATTGTCTGATTGTAATAAGTATCTTCTAATGTCTTTCTTAAAATAATACATTGTATTTGTTTTTAAAATATAATCTGATAGAGCATTCCATTCTTTAAAAACTCTAAAAATCACTCTATTTTGTCCTAGCCATAGGTTGAACAAGATACAAGATTGCCTGTCTGGTCAGATGGTTGTGGCTGAGACTGACCTATTTCAATTGATTGTAAAAATGCTGTGGATTCTTCTTTTAAAATATTCCCTAGAAAAATAATAATACTATATCTCAGTCTGTTTACTACAAGAAGCCACGATAGAATGTTGTGCATTTCAATTACATTTGTGCGTATTGAACAATGTAGAGCCAGCCAGGCAGCTTTATTTTATTTTATTATATGAAGTTTTTTCAAGTCCTTTTTTGTTGCTGCTGACCAAATCACTGTACAGTACTCAAGGTGTGACAAAACTAGAGCCTGGATTACTTGATTCAGAGTGTTTGGTTTAACATATCTTAAACACTTCCTGGTTACAGCAATACTTCTACCCATTTTAATAACAATGTTGTCAATATGTTCTGTCCACGTAAGTCTATCATTCAATGTAATGCCGAGCAGTTTAGTTTTTTTTACCTGTTCTACTGGCTTCCCTCCAAGTGATACTTTTAATTGGGGATTACTGACCAACATATGTCATGAACCAAACACCATACATTTAGTTTTAGAAATATTAAGCACTAGTTTATTCCTTTTTGCCTATTTGTCCACATTTCTTAATTCCATGCTCAGTACGTCTGTTAGTTCATTAGATGTTAATTCTGACCTATACATAGTTGAATTGTCTGCATACATAGCCATTCTTGCTTTATGTAATATAGATGGTAGATCATTTGTAAATATGGAAAATAAAAGAGGTCCTAAGCAACTTCCCTGAGGAACTCCACACTGTAGCTAGCTATCAGATAAGCTGCCATTTATACACACTCTCTGCCTTCTCCTGGACAAGTAGCTCCCCATCCAGGACAAAGCAGTGCTATGAAAAGCATAGCATTTAATTTTGCCAACAACATACAGTGATCGATAACATCGAAAGCAGCACTGAAATCCAACATCACCACCCCCACTAGCCTCCATTCATCCATGCTCTTTAGTCATATGCGCTAATGCTGTGCTTGCAGAATGCCCTTCTCTATATGCATGCTGGTCACTCGTCATTAAACAATGTTTTGTGAAATAATCTTGAATTTGTGTATACATAATTTTTTTTTTTTTCCTATAATTTACTTAATACTGGGAGAAGACTAATAGGACGACTTTTAGGACTATTAAAGGTGGGCTAGGAAGAAAGATGAAGACATGAAGCAGATGGAGAAGCGGTATAAGCGCTATGTAGAGAGCAACTAACTGTACAATAAATTACATCCTAAAATGACAAATAAATATGACCAAACAGAACATGCTAATTTCATTGAGAAACTACATATCCACTCCAGTTTATTTGAATCCAGTGTCCTTCGGCAGTGGAATTACTTTTGCTTCTTTCCAAATCTCTAGGCATACACCATGTTCCAAACACTTAAAAAAACACTTAAAAAATGTGACATACTGACTTAGATATATGTTTGGCAGTAATTCTAATTAATTTACCATCTAGATTATCCATACCTGGAGATGTCATCTGAAAGAGATTGCAAAATCTCTTCAACATGTACGTTTTCTACCTGGTGGAAATCAAACATACAATGTTTTTCTTTCATGATACTGTCTCTTATTATAGCTAAAAACTCAGTCATATACATTCATGTAATTTCTGAGTGTGTCCAATTTGCCTATAAAATAATTATTAAAATAATTGGCAATGTCCCATGCTTTAGTGACGAATGCACCTTCTGATTCAACGAAAAAGGCATGCATTTTTGATTTTCTCCCCATTATATTATTCCAAGTTCTCCACAGCTTTTTTCCATCTTTCTTAGCATCAATAATTTTGCGCCTATAACATTCCCTTTTTTTTTTACATTTGTTTAGTTTGGTAACAGCATTTCTTAATTTGCAATAATATTTTCTGTCAGAGTTCCAATTTTATCAGCAACTTTTTTTGCATCATTACGCTTTGTCATCAAAATTCTTAACTCCTCGTCAATCCACCCTGCACCATTTGACCTAGCAGTCCACTTTCGCAATGGGGCGTGTTTGTCTGCAATATCCATAAAAAATCTCCAACAAACAGTGCTTTCTCTGGATCTTCTTCAAATACTTTTGACCACTGTACATTCTCAATATCTTTTTCAAACATCTCCTGATTAAAGTGTCTGTAGGACCTTCTGTATTTAACTGTATGGCCCGGTTTTGGTTTTGTGGTTTTTCTAATGATTGCGACCAAAATATGATCACTGCAACCCATTGTTACTGATACAGATTTAGAGCATTTCCCAGGCATGTTTGTAAAAATTTGATCAATACAAGATGATGTTTTAATACCACACTTGTTTGTAAAAATCCTAGTTGGTGATGCCACTAATTGGAACAAATCACATGTGTGTGGGAGGTTATTGGATCTATATGACCTTTTAGTGTTTTTATCAATGTAATGTCACCCAAAAGGGATTGCACTGGTTTGTTTGTAGGCTTGTATCAGGTCTTTCTAAGTTTATTATTACGTTGTCTGCAAAGAGACTTACATGTTTTTGTTCTTTAACATGTATTCCCTTTATTTCCTCACTGTCTTATAGCCTGCGTCAGAGGTTCAATGTATAAGGCAAAGAGGAGAAGGGACAGGCAACATCCTTGGCGTGTTTCCCTCTGTAACTTTATGCTTTTTCTTAGACTACCGTTGTTTTTTATTCTAGCTATAGGATTCTGGTACATTGTATTTATGCATTTAATGGCTTCTTTGTTAAATCCAAAGCGTTCTAATGTTAAATATAGAAATGTCAAATTTAAAAGCCTTTTCAGCATCAAGACTGCAATATAGCCTTAGTCTCATTCATTTGTATCGAGTTTACTATTTGCAGGGTCCTTCTTATGTTATCTAATATTTGTCGTCCTTTTGAGGAGATTACCACAATCCCAATGGTGTAAAATGTCCAGGAGGATTAAAAGAGTACATTTAGTTTATTAAGAGGGAGCAGCCGTCGTTCCTGACATGTGGGGAGACCGGGAAACAACTGGCTCGTGTGGTAACTTGACCGAAATGCCGACTGCAAGCGAGTCGTTCTTCCCACTTATGTGGATTCCTTTCTTGTGGATCTCTCCTTCATTACCCTAGTCCGCAATTATTTGATTTTCATCTATGAGAGGGACGAATATTTTTGGAGGTGCCAATGGTGCTTTTCACTTTGCGAAGTCCTTGTGGAGACTGGAGCAGCCTATCAACAGCAGCAGGCATTGTAACCTTAGCCAACAATAGCCTAGCTACTTAGCATGTAAAACGGGGCAAATATAATATTAAATTATTATTTTATATTATTAATTTGTTAATAAACCAGTCGTCAATGAGGCTAATGTTTGTTTACAAGTATGATACTGGAAAGTGTTTGTTGGCAAAATATAACATATTTTGTTTTACACAAATTAATTTAATTGTTATTGTAAGTTCCACAACATAGTACAAATAACAATCATTTTAAATTATGTTTTATCTGTTATTTTTCAGTAAGTTTCTTAGGGCAGTAATGTTGCAAATCTGCTCTGCTGATGTCTTTCCACTGAGAGATCTGAGAACTACAGGAGAAGCTATGCCACAACTTTGTCCCGGGCCAGGGTGATTGTCTCTTTAGCTGTTGCAGTGCTGCATGGATGGACCACAGCCTTGCACCTGTGGATCACACCAGACACAATGGCCCTATTTTATCAATCGTAGTAGTAATTTAAATACCACGCCCTAAATATGCTGGACTAGAATGGTTTTACGAAAATATAAAATATTGCGGTCATGCTACATATGAATGCATATAGTCTACGCCTGTCAGAATCAGCCTTTATGGTCTAAAAACAACTCACAGATAATTATCCGCCACCTCCACTATGCTGCACCGCAACTTATGACTCAAAAACTTGCATACACGAGTTGAGACTTGATCGTGAGATTTGACCGTTGCATGGAAATGGAAGTACACATAGATTTCTGTTGTATGCACTTTTCATAAATGAGCGCCAATGGCCTTTCTCAAGGTATAGTCTTTGTTCACCTTTCTTGGTGTAACAAACTGTTGAGCACATTTTGAATACGTGTTTGTATTGTTTCTGACCTTCCTCTGTTTTTGCTCTCTCTTGATATTGCAGTTATGGTCCAGTGCAGCTACACGTAGGCAAGCCTCAAACCTCTCCCACAGGAACTTTTTGTAGCAAAATTTGTCTGGAGACAGAACCACCTAACCATAGAACTTTTGGTGCATGCAATGCCAGACATAGCTCAGCATTTCTTGTAGCTAAATTTAATATGGGTGTCGAGGATTGACAAGGCTACTTTTTGTCTATGCCTATTTATTCACCTATGTATTTTTTATCTAAACGTTAGCATTATAGATAAACATATGCTGTTTTTCTTTACATAAAGACATTCCCACCACTAATAGAGACATTCACCACAATGCAGTGTTTGATGCTCAACTTACCTGGAGAAGGACCACCAACACCTTCCCTTGCTTTACTGTACGAGTCCGTCACCCTCCATGTATAAACTAAACCTATAGTCAAATTATAGTATGGTAGTGCCACGCCCTCATTATCTTTTATTTATACACACACACAGTATATAATTTTGGAACAATAAAGTAAAAAAAGAATTATGTGAAAACATTTGCACTGAAGATGGTACATATTTTTCTTTGCATCACTGACAGTCATGCACATTGCAATGTCAAAAATGGATTTGACAGATAGTAATTGATGGTGAAATGTTAAGCGTTGTAAATAAATTAAAAATATGTTTAGTTAAACAGTTGGTTGATATATGGGAGTCCCTATCCTGACATGGTAAGAAAGCTGTGTTGAATTTGCGTATGGTTGTGGTGGGTGCACTCACATTTTAATCACCATCCATCTTGTAAACATATTAGTAAGACCTATATACAGATGTCTGACATCTAAAGTGGTGCCTCTGACGTCGTTACGCGTCGCGAGTACTTGAGAAGGCCAGTAGAGGCGCCAGAGTTCTAATTATTGTAACTGTGTGGGATGCAGACGGACTGTACGTCTCTCGCTCTACAGGATCTGTGAGAGAGCCATACAGTGGATCATGACATAGT
>JAODUE010077245.1:1257-15040 GCA_027564755.1 Amblyopsis hoosieri
CCCCCCCCCCCCCCCCCCCCCCCCCCCCCCCCCCCCCCCCCCCCCCCCCCCCCCCCGGCCCCCCCCCCCCCCCAAGGCTGATGACATTAAATACCCCTATCAACCCACACAGACATCTGGAGGTAATGCAGCTTATCAGACCTGTTCTCAGTACTATGGGTGAAGAAGGATGGTAAACTAATCCAAAACACATTTGAATGCATTCAGTCAGTGGTGGAAACAAAAAGACTCATGCACAAGACACTCTCAGTATGAATTATTGACACTACAGTGTAGAAACAGATCACAATGTAACAACATTCTTCGTAAAAACAACAACATTGAGTATCTAGAGGAAAAAAGTATTGACATATAAAATATGAAACAATGCTGAACTTGATTTGGGGTCAATATCTGATATATCTGGTAAACAAATATACCTATTATTAAGGCATGGAGTAACTGCTTTTAAGTGCATAATAAAATGGCATGTTCCTGAAGAGATTGGGAAAAGCAAGACTGTAGCTGTTCTAAACAACCATTCTAGAATTATCCTCCAAAACCTGCACAAACTGATTGATTGCATGACATTTTTTTTCCTCTCCTCAGAAGGGTATCCGATTAATTACTTAGTATATGTTTGGCAGATTCATTTCAGAAAAGCCACACTTAATCTAAACTTGTGCAACCTTTAATAGACCCACACATTTAAGTTCACCTGCATCATAATCAATTATTTTCCTGTGATATACCTGAGACTACGGCTTATGCCTAACAGAAGCCATTTAGTATTAGCTCTTCAACAGACCTTCCCTAGCATCCTAGATGCCTACTGCTGCGTTCACTTAACTGTTGACCTTCAATTATTCAAATCATCCCATACGTTTTGATTTTATTTTGGAACTTAGTCCACCACCAAAGGTTAAAAAAAATGCATCGCCACACAAAAAAGAATTGCATGCCGTGCAGACTTTCAGAATAAATAATCCCCATTCATTTTGCCCCTTTATCAGTTATAACAGGAATTTAGGTTTATAAAATGTCACATTCCACTCCATAGGTCAACTAAATTATTTGTTTTGTCTAGTGAATACCTATTGAATTAACACCAAAACGATTTCCCCAATTACATCTAAAATAGTGTTTATAAGAAATGTATTTGTCAAAGCTTTGCCAAGATGTTAAGGAACCTGAAGGCTAGTTTCTTAGACTTAATTTAAGACTAGTACTGCACTCAAAGTATAACAATTATTTAGTTTAGGCTGACCCCAATGTTACGAAAACCAGACTTAAATTTAAGGCAACAACCCACACAAACACACCTGCAAAATCCATATATAAACATACATTATGCAAAGCCTCGCTTACAAATATATATTTTTTTTAAAATAACAAAACAAAAAAACACATTCATATAAATAAATTAAATATCTATGCTGAAGCTAAATTCTTGCTAAATAAAAAAAAAAAAAAAAAAAAAAAAGGACAAGGATAAGTGCTGAATACAATTTCAAGATCTGGTCTTTGGGAGGTTATCTTCCCCTTTCAGTTATATTTAGAATATGGGGGGGTTACAAGAATTATTCTTGTAATTATTGTAATGACCACATACTTTCAGTAATTTCTGTTAATGTCCATGTATAACGCAGAGATTAGCCCTCTTTAATTAATCCCACCCCACCTCACCATTTCTATTTTTAACTCTCTCCCAGAACATGCTTTAGGTCACCAAAGTCACAATCAAACAGTTCACTGATGCCTTCATTGTCTTCCAATCCAAAGTGGTAGTCATGAGTCTGGGGCGGAGACAAGTTAATAAAACTATCCAATGCAAGTGGAAGGCACTCTCCATTTAGGAAGTCGGATGATGAGAGGGGTGAGAAGTCTAGGTCTGGCATTTCTCCCAGGTTGGAGAATGGGTCGCCTCCCAGAAACGATTCTTAGGAGATCAGAAAGAGATGCAATATTCTTACTGACCACAGCGAACAAAAATATAATACTTGAAGTGACACATTACAACCATTGACTTGTACAGAAATATTCAAACAAAAAGTGAAAAGAGAAAGATAAATAAGGGTTCAAGCAAAGCACCCAAAAGTGCATAAGAAGTCCGCAATGCTTATATAAAGCTAAGACATCATATTCGATTAGAAACATGGTCATTTTAACGCAGTCAACAAATACACATGGCAGAAGTCTTTGACAGCCTGCTAGGTAGGTAGAAGTTATGTACGCTTATATAAAGATGACAAATGGAGAGGGGGGAGATATGCATTATGATAAATACAATAGGCATTATGTGACAACAGAATAATCATATTAAGCATCTCACCGCCCAATGAGAGAGATGGGGCATCGCTCTGCGAGGCAGCGGTCACAGTCGACGACGTTGAAGCTGGAGACGCTAGCCCCACCTCCAGGGCGGGGTCACAGGTTTTGGAATGCTGCTGGTCAATGGGCAGGGCAAGGGTGGGGTCAGAGTTCACTTTACAGGGACTACTTCCTGTGACAGGGCTGCAGACACCAGAGCTGTCGTCAGGGCAGAGGAAGACGTCGATGGGTCCGCGGGTACTCTTCAGCGACACCTGGTAACCCTGAGACAGCGGTGGGAGAAATGGGAGATGTTTCCTTCTACTACATTAAGGCTCATATCATTTCTTACCTTATCTACAACACAACTTGCTATTTAAAATGTAGCTAGTTTAGTAAGCAATTACTGCAATAGAGACATTTTGGTTTTTATTATAAATGTAGCATTATTTCACCCCTATTAAATGACAGACAAAGAACTGTTTACTATTTGGTTTAGAGTGGCTCTATGACATTTTCTGCCACTAGATATCACAACAAGGATCTCAGTCCAAAACAAATGCTTGTAGGCCAGACAAATAATTGAGGTGCTAAGATTACAACAACACAAAAGGGAGTGATGTCAATCTCTGCTCAGGATGCAATTAATCTACTACGTTTATCTTTACATAGAAAACAAGTTTGCTGCCATTTTAATACGGCATATTTAATTCAAAACAGAAATAGTCCTTTACCTTGCTGGGTTCAGTGACCTGCATCTGTGTTTCCGGCGGGGCTCTGATCACCATGACCAGCTGGTCTGGATGGTCAAACGACTTCCTCAGGTCCTGGCAGTGCACATACCCCAGTGTGAAGGCAGGTATTAAGGAATTAATCAGTGCCTGCATGGTTGAGTACAGAGGATCTCGGGACTAGAACACTCATGGAGGTTAGCAGTTTGTTCCAGAATCCAGTAACCAGCCCAGTTCAAAAATGTTGCTGTAGAACTAGGAGACACATTATATTATGTCCACGTTTTACACAGACAACCCACTGCTAGTGACTCGAGTATACGTTTCTAGAATGCAAGTAAACGCAAGTAAACATTTAAGCCATTTCTGTTAGACCAGTAAAACTCCGCTCCAATGTTTCTCTCAAAAATAAACTTGTGCCACTTAGCTCTTCTGAGGCTGGGGGACAATACAACGTGTGCTTCTCTCTGCAGCCGACAAAGCAATTTAAAACATTAACTCGATTCATGGACTAATAAGGCTCAATGCTTGCATGTTCACAAAAGTAGTTCACACCGTGGGTGGAGCTATTCATGTATGGGATAATTAGAATTCCATTGTGATGCCAAAATCTGAATAGCTTGCTGAAACACATGGGCAGCGCAAAGGTAACCGACTAAGTTGTCTTATGTCTCTTTAATGCTATGATATTGACCTGTGGTACTAGAACGTAAAACAGCTACAATAGCTGGGTTTTCATGGACACTTTGTCTCTCCCATTGACGGTTTCGGGTTACCCCGTTTACATGGGATGTCCCCTAATCGGGTCTGGTGTTGACATGAGCCATCGCAACTTACCAGAATTGATTGTTAAACATGCACACATTAGCTAGCTCATAATGTAATGTGACATCGACACAATGGCTAGCGGGACACATCGAGTTGTAGGTAGGCATGGGACGATATGAAAAATGTGTATCATGATTATCCTGGCCAAAATAATTGCGATAAACGATATTATCACGATTTTAAAATGGCTAGGGACATCACAGCATATGAGCGGAGCGGTGAGAATCTCAGCTCCTCACTCACGGAGCTGTTCACCGCTCCCCCCACTCAAAGCCACATCAGACCGGTCCGCTCATCAACGCTCAGCACTCAACAGTTTGCTTCGCGCTCCGCTCAAATCCCCGGGAAAGGGGGGGGGGGGGGCGAGGGAAAAAAATGTATGGACGACAATTTAAATTAAATGAAAAAAACTAAAATTCAGATTATTGTATTTTACACTTTAAGGACCTGCGGAAACCCTGCTGTTCTTATAATACATCTATTGTACAGTGGCTGAGCAGAATAGTTCACAGACATCACACAAAAAGTAAAACGAGGCATGCGCATGAGAACGCAACCAGGAAGTAATCGGGTTTAACCGTTTACATGGTATAATTCTTCTGTCAATCGGGTCACGGAACATGTTACACTACCCCTCGACTTCGGAATTACATTTCAATCGGGTTGGCTGTTTCTCTTCCGATCGTGGTGTTTATATTTATATAGGAGCATTCCAATCAGAATAATAGGGTCCATGTAAACGCAGCTAGTGAGTTATCCCTTGAAAACTGTTTCACCTGCAAGTGGTTTTAATGCTATGAGCAGTAGGGCTAATCATTATTGCATGCGTCAATCAGTGGTAATAAATAAACAGCTAAACTGACACGAAACATTAAAATACACATTGAAAGCGTTTGCTTCTTAGAAGGATATTTCTTGTTCTGGGGGTCCTCTGTGAGCAGTCGGATCTGAAGGTTACATTTGGAGATTAGCTCGTCCAGCTGTTCCTCTGCCATTGTCAGGCTGGACAGCTCTGCTTGCAGCTCCGTGTGACGAGCAGCTGAAGGCCCGTCAATATGACTACCACTGCAGGGGGACACAGGACAACAACTCATTAGCTGTGGGGAGTTGGTCAACATCAATAGGTTGTACTATACAAATGACTAGCACCTGTGTTGTGTTCCACCAGACCTGTTATAAGGATGCTTTTTGCAATGTGTGTCATTAAAACCCGAGCAAGACCGCTTGTCTCCTGAGTGCGCGGCTTCCTTTTGCCACCTTGCTTCTTTCAACCAATCAGCACCTCTATCACTCTGGGTGTGCGTTTTCCGTTTAGTGTTAATTTGTTCTATACAAATGTACATACATCCATCCATTTGCTCGCGTTCCCCCTCTAAAACGTGCACTCCTTTGTGTGGTTGACACCAGTCTTACAAAAACGACGACACCACAAGCCTTTCCCACAACTAAAGGCCCACTCATGCTTCTGCGCCGTGCTTAAGCGTAGCATACGGCATCAGTTACGGCATATTATACTTCTGCGTCGGCCGCGCGGACCTGTGCGCGTTAACTGCGATTGATGCGAAGCGGCAAAATACGGAAGTGCCATGTTTTGTTTATGCGCCTGAATTAGAACACATATTGGCCCTCATTTATGCAACATGCGTACGACAGACATCTGTGCGTACGATCATTTCCACGCAAAGGTCGGCATTTATCAATCCTGACCGATTTGGACGCGAGCTGTGGCAGTTTGTCATCTTATTTGCGGTGCAGCATAGTGGAGGGGGTGGATAATTATCTTGAGTTGTTTTTAGACCAGATTGTGCTTCTGACAGGCATTTAAGAGTAGACATTAATTTACATATATGACAGCAACATTTTATATTTCGTAAGACCAGTGTAGTCTGCGAGAGGAAGCCTATAGTCTGAATGCCAGAGAAAGCAACATCATTTTGGGCTGTTCTGCATAGTGCAGGCTGTTGTTATTTGATGATCCGATCCGACGCTGACTGTCTAGATTGCCAAGACAGCCGTAGCCTGCTCAGTGCAGCCCCAAAGGAGGTCTGCTTTTCAGGTTTTCATTTTTTAAAAGCCAAGCACCACTTATCTCCGATTTAGGCAGAAGAAACATCATTAAACTTAAGCAATAAATAAACTATCTAAATGTCTAATATTTATTAGGAGAATACCTTTGAGTTGTTATCAGGATGCCCTGGAGAAGGATTATGAAGAGGTGGGAACCAACAGTGTCGGCGATGAGGAAGGAGAGGAGTACTAGGTTTTTTAAATTTTTTTCTGGGAAACATTCCATTTGGTTGTTCAATTGAGTTAATTTTATCATGCATCCACATATTCATTAAATAGCCTATCAACCTGTATCAGGTTGTTAAATATAGGATATATAGATTATGGCAAAATATTATATTTTATAAAGCCATAGATCAGCACAGGGATCTGTAGCATAGAGCCACTCGTGCATGACAGAAAAAGGTGTTTTGGCCTGCGGGGATCTGCATATATAGCGCAGATTAACAGGTTATTTTATCATCTGGTGGTGTCAACATTTGCCACATTTGTCAACGTGCGATCATTCTTCTGCTTGTTTGGGGAGATACGAGATTGAGTGTAAACATATACAACATTTATTTCCAGCGAATCTCAAACATATCATAGGAAACAATCTGTGCCAACACAAAATAGTATGTTAAAAGACAGATTTTCACTGCCTGAACAAGGAAATGCCATAGGGAAACCCATGTCTTGGCTCCCGATAGAAAACTAATAGTGTAAAACGTTTTGAATTAAGCATATACAAATATTGATTTCCATCGAATCTCTTAGTTACACAAACAGGTATCATAGGAAACAATCTGCAGACACAAAATAGTATTTATAAATAAACAGTTAGGTTGGACAAAGAGGCATTTAACTAGTGAAGGCCCGACTACGATAATCCTGCAGCAGTTTTGACTACAAGTTTAAATTTAAAAATACTATTTTGAACAACAAGGAAAACCCAGGGAAATCCCTGTCTTGTCATGTCTAATTGTAGGCTAGTCTTGGTTAATAATGGCCAAGCAAGACACAAAAACGTTTCTTTCCCACAAATCTAATAATTATACCAGGGTTGTCAAAGGGAGACAGTCTGTGCATGCATGAAAGCTATGGCGTTGTTAGAAACATTCAGAATGCCAAAGCACTACTCTGGCATATAGGCTTGCATCCACAAGACTGCTGTGCCGTAGTCTGACGCATCGGTTACATCCTATCCGTAGCTACGTCGTAGCTTTGACACAGAAGCATAAATGGGCCTTAAGTGTTGATTGGCTGACACCGGTATCTCCATGTGGGACAATGCAGATGGCCTGCAGAATGGCTGGAAAGAATAGATCAGGACAGACTAATGATGGCAAACCACTGACGCACAGTAATGCCTATTTTAAGAATAGGCATAGCAAAATTAACACCAAATATTCCTGTTGCTGGGACAAGGTCAGAAACCTCCCTTTCTAAAATTAACATGTCACGTCTGTAATGTGCAGTGTGTGCACTTATCTTTACACGGTTAAACATAGTCCTACTTTTACAGGCTATCCAATTGTCTAATACAACTAAAAACTAGAGAAATTGCTATTATTTAAATAGATTGTATTGACAAACTCAGCAACGATTTATCTAAAACATCAATATGTGAAGTGCATCCACTTGTATAAACTATGCATTGGGGCTTTTCTTTGTGTAGTGGGAAAGTCTCTTGTGCTTGCTCTTTCTCCTTCAAAGAAACACCTGCAAAAGCATTAAGCTACACATTATCAAAACAATAAACAGAACTTTGCAGAACTTCCTCCGTCCCTACTGATGTTTTTTTTTATTTTTTTTATATAGCGCCACCTTATGTTTAGGAGAATATTGAGCATACCAGTATTTTGCGGAGTTCCGCACACCACCCAACAAGGATTGTAAATTCCAGCCCTTAATGTGATATTTTTGGAATGTTATTTGTGTTGTGGCCTGGCTCCACGGCAGTCTTTTCTACAACATTAACTCACAGCCATTGGATGTTGTTCTTTGACTTCTTTGAGATGAGCTGTATTCCTTCCAGGACATTGGTGATGTCGTAGATACGTCTCTTCTGGACGTCCAGGACCTGGGATGCCCAGTTCAAGTCCACCACACCGTCGGGGGACTGGGACAGCAGGTCCAGAAAGCGCTTGGTGGTCAGGTTGAGTGATGTGTCGTATCGGGACCTTTCAGTCACCGTGCGAGGCACTGATAGATAGTGATAGGGGAAACCGTTTACAGCAGAGACATTGTGACCGATCAAATTAAATGCTTCTCATGAGTCGATATCTAACAAACAATTACTCAACAATTAACCTTTTGAGAAAAAAAGTGCCAAATAAATTTAGACTTTTTTTTTTTAAGTTGTTTACTGCCTACTCATAGTTTCTTTAAGTCTCTACTGTGTTTGATTTTCAGGTATAATGTGTGATTCTGATGTCAGTCCATCATTGCAGTAGTGCGTGGAAGAAGTTTTAGTTGATTTGAAAACTGGTCATATTACATACTACGAAGATGCCAAAAATACCACAAAGAATGTATTTGTCTGTCCCCACCTCTTGGTGGGGCGGGTGTGGATGGTGGGACTTTGCCAAAGGAAGACCCTCGGGAGCTGCTAACATACTGGTGGTCACTGTCCAAGTCCAATTTCCTCTTGACCTGGACGAAACAATAAAGAAATACAGAAAGAGAGAAGAGAGAGTTGTTCCACACAGCCTATTTTGGCAAGCTTTGTGTTATGTTTTACAGTTGGATATAATAGCATACAAGTTGCCGTCATAGCTGGCAATGCCTCCAAAAACTAAACATTTCCAGCAAATCACTGGGCCTCTGGTTAGCTGTGCTAAAAAAGACAGACTTTTTGTTTTTGGCCAATTGAGAAAGGAAGGCCACAGGTAAAACATTACTTGTTTACAAAAAATAAAGACAATAAAAACAGAAGAGGTACCATATGCAGTAACACCAACCAGCCACCCAATGCCTCAGGTATAGTGCAAACATTCACTTCTCACACAAATACCCAAAAAGCATCTCCTCAGACACCTTACCGGAGGCCTTCCCAGGGCAGGTCGCCTCTTATCCTGCATCCCCACATCAGCAGGCCCCTGTGGGGTAGCAAACAGCAGAATCTCCCCTGTGCTGGTGGGAGCAATGGCTGGGTGGAGCCCCACATCTCTGGGGCTAGAGATTATCACTATCTGGTGGTCCTCACTTAGGCCAATACTCCCAGCATTCAGTAAGGTTTCAAAGTCAGCCAAAATATCCTCCGACGTCTGACCAGTTATCAGAGCCTCTGACATGGCAGTGTCACAAAAAGTACAATTAGTCTTATTTTTGAGGGTGATCTTAGAATTTCTAGTAAATAAGCATCGGCTTTTTCCATTTGATGTGCTCACTTGATGTGAGGTAATATTAAAACGTTCTGACAACGTTTGCATGAGTTTGTCACCTGGTAGAACATTTCAAAGCTTCACGTCAATAAGATAATAAAACCACAATAACCAGCAGGCCTATGCCAAAAGAGCAAAACAGCTTAGTTTAACACACTCAACTGTCGTGTTAACAATACAGCAGTACTAAAAACAAATCCACAGCGACGCAGTAAACACTGTTAAATGTAAAAAACATGGGCCACGACCATGATAATTAAACAAACAGTGCACTGCAAGCACAACGACTATTGTTTATCATAATTCCACTACGGTAGCTAACTAGAGAGCAGGATCATATTTTGTTTTCATCGGTCTGTCATTACAGTAATGCGGCAAGGCCTGGCCACAATGCCTTTTGTACATACAACCATGTAAGCTAGCTAGCTAGGCTAACACTATATAAACAATCAATAATATATTTCGGCAAATATTATAATAACAGATGAACTGTACATTCACAAGTATTCAAGAATTTAACTTTTCTAAAAAGGGAAATACAATTAACCCAAAAGAACAGGAAGCTGGCAAACTTGTATCCCGAGTTAACTACCAAAATAAAGTAACATTATCAAAACAAACTAAAAAGACGAAAATAGTCTATAAGAGGCGTTGAATTTTGCAGGATGACAAAACAGAAGTCATTATACATTAAATATAAAGCAGATTAGAATGCAGGAAGTTATTAGCTACAATCGCGAACTCGGTCCGCAGTCCTTCAACCCCCTCGTTATGTTGGGGCACGCAGGAAGCAGTCCAAGAAACCTCGCATAGAAAATAATCCGTCAAAGTGCCAACGCATCCTTCAGATATGTGTTCATTCACTCCGATAGCCGATTGCGGTCCACGGATTATGTCGGCATCTTTACCCAGCTACCTAATGTTTTTGTTTTTATTGTCCCAGCTGAACTGAACAAGGGTCGGGTTTTCGCGCGAAACCCTTTTTGCCGCGAAACGAGCACGTGCTTGAATCTGAAGATGCCCATTGGTCGATAATAGTCCTTTTCCGAGGGCTGGAAAGTCTAGCTGTCATTGGCCCAGCGAACTGTCATTTGTAAGGCCAGAGTAATCGATGCAGCATTAGCCAAGATTAGATCAACACAAACAATATTATTATTATTATTATTATTATTATTATTATTATTATTAATAAAAAATAAATACATAATAATAATAATAATAATAATACATTTAATTTCAGGACGCCTTTCAAAACACCCAAGGACATCTACATTGTACACAGGCAATTATAAAGTTCAATATAAAACAAATGGTTAAGATATATAATACAGTTTTGGACTTTTAACTAAGGCATGAACATACATTATACAAACAATATACAACTAAATTAAAAAGATTTGGGAAGTATATACAAAATAAAATAATAATACATGGGAGGGCAGGCGAGAAAAGTAAGAGTGGAACAGAAGGTCAAATGCTATAGGCAACCCTGAAGAGATGAGTTTAACAGAAGAGGCGCCCGTGGAAGCATGTCGTATGTGCGGGGGGAGGACGTTCCTGAGTCTCGGGGCAGAGCAGCTGAAGGCCCGAGTCTTGCTGTTGTTGAGATGTAGAGCTGGGTGTCGTCTGAGTAGCAGTGAAAGTCAACGTTGTGGTGTCTCATGATTGTGCCCAAGGTTATGAGGTATATGATGCACAGCAGAGGATCCAGCACCAATACCAATGGCCAACCAGACGTTCCAGGAGGAGGGGGTGGGAGATGGTGTCGAAGGCTGCAGTCAGGTCAAAAAGGATGAGGATGGATAGGAGGTTGGAGTCAGCTGCACGGAAGAGGTCATTTGTGATTTTTACAAGAACCGTTTCAGTACTGTGTTTGGGACAGAATCAAGACTGAAATTGTTCAAGTAGGTTGTTGGAATTTAGATGGTTGAGAGGTTAAGAGGCCACAGCCTCACAAGTGTTTTGGAGAGGAAAGGAAGGTTGGAGATGGGGTGGAAGTTGTTCAGGCCATTGGGGTCAGCATTGGTTTTCTTGAGTGTGGGTGTCACAGCTGCAGTTTTCAGGGTGGGGGGCATGATGCCGGTGGCGAGAGGAGTTAATAGTGTCAGTGAGCAGACGAGAGATGGAGGGAAGGCATGTTTTGATGTGGCTAGTGGGCATGGGATCAAGTTGACAGGTAGCAGGATTTGATTTCAGGAGGAGTTCAGTAATGGAGTTTTAAGTGGCTGGAGTGAAGTCAGAGAGGCAGGAGGTAGAGGTTGAGCCCAATGATGATATGATGAAGATATATATTTAATATTTATTGAACCAAAGTTGTTTTCATGATTGACATTTCATGTCATAAGCAAGAATCCTTCCAGTTCTAGCAACTAGTATTAGGTATATCAAAATTCACGTCATGGTTATCAATGAAGTCAACACAAGCGGCCAGCCTTGGTAATCGAGCGCCTATCCTGCAAAACAGGAACTACAAGATGGCGCAGGCAATATTTGAAGTGCTTGAAGGTACTGGTAATGTTCTAATAAACGCGTAACCATAAGTAATTTGGCACTGAGGTGTAGACACACATAATGTCATTTGTACGGTGTGCTCATCGGTGCAGAAAACACTGCAATGATAACGTGTTTCATTTGTTATAATTATTTTAGCTTGACTGAGGGATGGATGCTAATCTAAACCAAGGATTCAGTGTTATCCAATATACCATAGAGAGGGGAATGGACACTGTAAGATGCAGTGTGGGCATTGTTAGTTCTGAATGAATGCATTCTAGTGAAATAACAAAATAATACTTGTTATCCTTGTTCACATGTTTACTGCTTTAATTTAACATGGTCCCTGACTTGTTTGACATTTGCCTAAAGTAGCCTAAAGTAAATAAAAAAAGCTAATAAAAGTTATTGGCAGATTCATGTTCCCGTTATTCATTCACTGCAAATATATTACATGTATGGCAACTAGCAGACAGAATGGACCAGATATCATTGCCACAATACTTGATGTTCCTTTCTCTACTGTGTCAGGTATGGACAACCAGACAGTGTTGGCAGTCCAGTCCCTGCTGGACAGCCAAGGAGGAGTATCAGATCCAAACAACCAGAACGTCTCTGTAACATCCACTATCCAGTCTTTAGGTATGTGCAGCAACATCTCAGTAACATTACAGCCAACTGAATAAGTTATTCTTTTAAACGGTATTCCAAACTAAAGGAGTGTGGGCATTTGTTATATGGCTGTACGGCTCCCCTCTTCTTCTGCACCAACCACACATGCAATGCCTTTGTGGGTTTGCTGAAAGTAAACAAGGGCTTGCATACAGTAGAAGATTCATGAGTCATAGTTTTGTTGTTTTTGACATTGGCCCGGGAAAACAAGGGAACATGGGGAACAACTGTGGTTCCCTAGGCAACACAGTATAATCCGTGTACATCTTATCTTTATACCCTCAACCTCCCATTTTTTTCTGCCAGCAGATGATGAGGATGTGTTTCTGTGTGGGAAGTGCAAGAAACAGTTCAACTCCCTGCCAGCCTTCATGACCCACAAGAGGGAGCAGTGCCACTCTAGCGCCCCCTCCCTGTCTACTGTTTCTCTGGCGTCTACCAATGCCTATACACCGGTCCACTCCATCAGCTCTGGGCCACAGGCCCCTGCCAACAGACAGGTTAGCACAATAACGCCGGGATTCCACCGGGCACGTGTGCGCAGCGTTCCGGCTCCGACGTGGCCTTGTTCCGTCCTCTCGAAGCGTCAACTTCCACCGGGAGCATTTCAAAAGCGTAGCGCTGCGAGGCAGTAGTATTGGCGAGATCTGCAAAACTACTTTGCCTGTCCGACATTGACTTTACCTTCACTCATTTCCACTCCCAAAAACTACTGCAATTATATCCACACCAAGGACCTTTCTGGAATTGTTCTTATAAAACGGATTTGTGGTGTCATAAAACTTTTGTTTTTTTAAATTTATAAAATGACCCGATTGTCCCAGATGTCAAATCCCTCCACTTTTGGCCTCTTGCCACAAACTAGTCGTGAAATACGATCGAGTCTGCACACTTTGTTTTGCAAACGATTTCAATTGTATTTTGTATTTGAGCAGCACGTGTTGGCCGCGGTTTCTGTCAAAAATAGATACGGCGCCTATCATTAGCGAAGCAGAGTGGAGCCGCTTCTGAAACGCTTCCAACACGCCCCGCGTCTCGTGTGGTGGAAGTGAAAGCATTGACTAGAGCGGCCACAATCAGCTCCGGAGGCCGCGTCGGCGCGCGTTGCACACGCGTCGCACACGCGTCGCACACGCGTCGCACACGCGTCGCACACGCGTCGCACACGCGCCCAGTGGAATTCCGGGGTAAGACTTCACAGTGGGACAGTGAAGTGGGTTAGTTAGTCAGTCAGTCAGTCGTATATATATATATATATAGTGTATCTCACAAAAGTGAGTACACCCCTCATATTTGCAAATATGTGAGCATATCTTTTCATGTGACAACAATGAAGAA
>JAODUE010077256.1:0-15040 GCA_027564755.1 Amblyopsis hoosieri
ACACACACACACACACGCACACACACACACACACACACACACACACACACACACACACACACACACACACACACACGGTGATGCCAGCCATGCATGGTGACCTCCAACCACTGGGAGCGGTCAGGGTTAGGCGTCTTGCTCAAGGACACCTCGACACCTGGTCAGGGGTTCAAACCAGCGACTTCTCAATCCCCTGTCTCTACCCAGTGCGCCAATTCCGCCCACAACCGAGCTCGAGGCCAACGTCTTCTCCAAGTATATGCACATGACGTCGGACAGAATTGTCACACCCAAAGCATCACCGCAGGCGTTAACCCCCCGACGATGGTTGTCCTGCCGGTTACCTGGCGACAGATGGCCACCGGTGCCTTCCTCCTCGCTGTCCTCCGACATGCAGGGGCTCCTCTGGCCAGCTGGCTTAGGCCTCCACACCCGCATGTCCTTACAGGTGGTGAACGGGGGAACTGAGAAGCAGAAGCAGGAGAACGTCAACTCTAAAAACAGATATTCAAACATTCAAGAGCGAGGGGGGGGGAAACCCCACACTTTAGTTTCTACCCTAAAAATAAGACGGATAAACATCTAGACTTACAAACATTTACCTAGTGTTACTGGAACAAAGACGTCTTAGAGATAAAAGCTGTCTACTTTAAAGGAAAAGAAAAAAAAAGATCACCCACCATGTTGCTTGCTTTCATTCACTTTGCTCACAAGAAGAACAGCTTTCTGGTCTATTCCCATGCGATCCTTGTTAGTGCCAAACAACTTCTTGATATACTTTTCTGAAACATTAAGACATTGCATTATACATAACAGTAATCAGTTTGGAAGGCTATACATTTGATTGTACTAAACTGTTACTTCACTGATGAACCTCTTTATTTTAACATTCAAAATACATAAATGTAAACTGAGTGTGAAAACATTTGGCAAAAATGTAATATAACATAAATAAAAAAATGTATTTGTATGTATATTGAAAGCCAACCTGTAGAAGCACGGACTTCATCATCAGAGCTGTTCTCTGAACAGCCAATCAGGGACAGGTTGTAGGACAGAACATCCTGGAACAGCTGATTGCCACTCAGGGTGCAGTTCCTCATGTGTTGCCTGGAGCGTGGACAAACGGGAAGCACATGTCGACACGAGGCAAAGGGCAAAGGTCGGAATGTTTTGGCCGGTAGCGGGGGAGGGTCAAGGTTCAACACTCACCATCGGCAGTCGTCGTCGTTGCACGTGCCGGTGAGATCAAACCGACAGAAGCACTTTTTTGGTTCCACCGTATTACTGTAAGACACCGAACTCAACGGCAGCTTCTCCTTGGTTCTGTAATACGGACTAAACCTGAAAAGAAGAGGGAAGAAACAAATGTAGTTAACTTCTTGCAAACGTTGCAAAAGAAAGACAGTTAGATAGAGCATTAATACCTGTATGATTTGAAGACGAGGAGAGGGCTGCGATATGGACCGAAGGGGACTGATGGCTCTGCATTTCTTCCCTGGCATGCGATGGCGTCCTCCTCCACCACCACAGAGACCTGCACAGCCAAGCAACAGCGCACCTTTAACACACAGTCCCTCTGACTACACTGAAAAAACAGGTCAAGTCTCTTAAAGCTGCTCAGTTGCAACAAGAGCAATCTAAAAAAAAAAAAAAAGATTGCAAGACTTTGCAAATAAACACCCCGAAAATCAACCCCCTCCCTTTGGAGCCCGTTGGCCTGCCCGTTGCCAAGCGCCAACGTATTGTAGCTGCGTGCGTAGCAGACGAGTGTCAAATTCAGAACTATTACACAATACTGCCGTAGCCTGGTATAACCAGACCCATAATTCATTAAGAGTCTGGACAAGCTCCCATTGGGGATCGTTTGCCTCCTAATGGCAGAAAGACCTCTGGTTAATTCAAACTATTGGAGTAGCCTTTAACCAATCGGCATTGCTACACCCGTTGGCTCCATCTATCTCTGCTATGCTACTTCTTGGCCAGGTCTCTCCTGAAAAAGATTTGAATCAGTGCGATTTGCCTGGTTAAATAAAGGCTAAATAAATAAATTTTAAAAATCTCTACCACCATTTAGATACACATGCTTGCGGTCGCATTTAACCACCCCCATGGATGCTGATTGGTCTGTAATTCAGAGCCAGGCTACCTTTAGTTACCCTAAATAACAACAGTATTTGGGGCGCAGGGACCCCACTGTTGCTCTCCGGTCAATAGTTTTCACTGAGATTACAGTCTGGAAACCCTGTTAGTGTTCACACAGCCACTCTGCTGGCGGACCAATCAGGGTGGGGTAGTGAGATGACGTTGATGTCAAGCGTGTTTTGAAAATGTGGTAGAGCTAGATGAAGCGATCGAAACAGTTGTAGCAACGCAGATAGGTGAAACGCTGTCTAGCAGTTGACCAGAGGTCTACGCCTAGTAGGAGGCGCGTGGCCAGAGCGTATTCACAAAGAACTGTGGGTCTGGTAGCTCCAGGCTGAGGGGAAGAGGGGTACAATCACCTTCCCGGTGGGCGTCTGCACGTCTTGCCCCACCCTCTGAAGCTCCCCCAGCAAGATGTCCTGCAGGCCGGGCTGCCGCCGGTGCCTCTGCCTCAGCGCCTCCACGTCCAGGCCGGTGAAGGCCTGCGAGGGTCCCGGGCTGCCCGACTTGGCCCTGGGGGCGGCGGAGGAGGCCGGCTGCCGGGGAGCATCCTTCTGCACCGGCGTCTGCTCCAGCTTGGGCTTGGTGAAGGAGCCAGAGCCGGAGCGGCGCAGGGAGCGCCTGCGGGCGCCCCTGCCGGCAGCGGCCGCGGAAGGAGTCTCGCCGTTGGCGGGCTCCGCGGCGTCCTCGCCGCCCAGCACCAGCTTGTCCTGCGTGAGGTCATGCAGGGAGGGCTGGGGCAGCGGGAAGGGGCTGGACGGGGGTGGGACCGGGGCCACCGTCTGATCCCGTGGCGGGCGGCGGTGGCAGGGCAGGGAGGAGGCGGGCGCCGCCGCCAGGGGTGGCGGCGCCAGAGGCACGGCAGGAGGCTCGGCCGGGGCGGGGCCGCGGTTGTGCAGCGCCTGAGCCGCCTTCAGCTTCTGGATCTTCAGGGCGTACTCCGACTCCAGCCGCTGCAGCCGCTGCTTCTGGGCGATCAGCTCCGCAAAGTGGCGCTCCGAGCCGCGCGGGGCGCCGTCCACACGCGCCAGTTTGCCGGGCTGAGGAATACAAACATTTAAACATGAATATAGTAGCAAACAACTATTGTCCATGAGAACATATAGTGGAGCAATGGAGTCCTGAGCAGAGAATGACATCACAGCTCCTCTGTTCTTTGTTTACATAGTTGCGGTGGGTGCTGTGTGTGTGTGTGTGTGTGTGTGTGTGTGTGTGTGTGTGTGTGGTCGGTCCACAAGACGTGTGTTTAGGTCTGAGATGCTGGAGCTCTAGTGTGACATCTAGTGGCAGAAGGTCATATAGCGCCACTTTAAAGGCCAGCGCTAGGGGACAACACTCCCTGGCTCCCGTGAAGCCAGGAAAGGTCTCCTGAGAGAGAGGGGGCCACTCACCGGGGCTTGGTTGGGGTCCGCCCATCGTTTGAGCCTCCTCCCGGCGGCCCTCTGGGCCTGGGCCAGCTCGTTGTCCAGCTTCACCGTGAGGCTCTTCTTGATAGCCAGGCGGTGCTCGACACGGTGCACCTACGGGGAGAGAGCGAGGACAAAATAAAGGCATAAGAAGTATAAATGTCAAAGGTTGTATTTTGAGTGATAAAAAAAAACTCCAAGAAACGATGAGCCTGCCAAACTTATATAAATGTATATGTATAAAGATGTGTAGATGTGGGGAGTGACAATAGAAATAAACTACACAAACTACAAAATGTGAACTGTTAAGATTTAATTTTTTAAAGTGACTGTTACTTTTTCTGGCCACTAACTAGTAATTTTGGCCACAAGATGAACTGGCTTGGTGGCCCGAGTGGCCAGTGGACATGTTTATATTAGTCTACCCCTGCACACACCTGTTCCTGCAGCTTCTTCAGGAGGATCTTGTTGGCAGCGACGACCTTCTCTGAGGCCAGCAGCTGCTCCTTCAGCTTGGCCATCTTGGTCTCGGCCGCCTTTACGGACTCGCGCTTCTTCAGCTCCTGCTGGAGGAGCTGCCTCAGGATGGCCTCGTCCTTCTGGAGCATGGCCCTGCGGGACGAGGAAAACGTCAAGCCCAACTAGCGCGCTAGCTGCAATTGGCCATACTGTACTCTCGCAGAGCCAGCCTTTACTTGCCCCATGACCCGCCTGCTTGGCAGGAGAGGTATTTTGATTTTGACCAAGCCGGGTGTTAAATTTATGCGGCGGAATTAGAATAGCGTTAACGACACAGGTCTGGCTACTTTCATGCCTTGTCAATCTAGTAATTACATAAGCTACGGTTACTGCTTAACATAAATGAGGAAATAAAGCGCCGCTTTTCTCTACTACTACTAGAGTGAAGAGCCATTCCTGCCCCCCTCCCCCTGGCTCTGTGCGGAGGGCAGCACTCACCTGTGTTTCTCCATATGGTCCTCCGCCTGGCTGAGCTGCAGCTCCGCGGCGGCCTTGGCCGTGGAGTCGGCCTCGGAGTCGGATGCGGTCGGGGAGGCCTCGCTCCGTGGGCTGTGGCCCAGCTCCTTCAGCGTACGGTGCTTCTCCCGGCTGCACCCGGTCAGGAGGAGGAGGAGGAGGAGGAGAAGTCAGGAGGAGGATAAGTCATTGTTAAGCTAGAGTTAGCTAATGTTGCAAGATGGCTTCCGTTCTCATTTAGTCTTTAGATATTATTTTCAGCGTCCTCTCTCAATAGAGAACAGATCTAAAACAGATCAGATCTAAAATGCATCGTCTCATTAGTCACCATCGCCACAACTCAAAGACGGGAAAATTAGATGGAATCGGACCCCTTTAAGGTTGACACACGCAATAACGACTTTAAATATGTACATGCCCCAGTTAAAGTTACATCGTTACAAGCAGAATTATCATTAACATAGGCTTAGGTAAAAACCATCTGAAGCTGTTCCACAGCCAGAGGCTAAATGTAAAGCCTTCTCATGTAGGGTTACACCTCACCAAGTGTGGTACGGTACCTTGCTATTTCCTCTTTCAGCAGCCGGTACTCTGTCTTCTTGGCATCAGGCAGGGCCTCGGGCGTTTTCATTGGGTTGTTCTCCTTCTCAGATGCAGATGGCCCCTTAGGCTTGGTGGCCTAGAATAGAGAACCAACAATTATACCCAGTTACTCTGGTACACAGCAAAAATAAAATATAATAAACAAGAAATAACACGGAATTACCTAAATATATTTACAAACCACTGGAACATTACTTAAAACAGTGGCCGTTTTAATTAATAAACAGTATGAAATACTTTCTGCTCTTATGTTATTTAGGTCAGAGGTCTACAACCCTGGTCCTGGGGGACCCCCTGCCCTGCATGTTTTAGATGTCTCCCTGCTCCAACACACCTGATTCAAATAAGGTCATTATCTATCTCTGCAGAAGCCTGATAACGACCCATTCATGTGAATCAGGTGTGTTGGAGCAGGGAGACATCTAAAACATGCAGGGCAGTGGGTCCACAGGACCCATACTGACATGGTAGTTGCCATGACGACATGATGTCATGACAACGGTAGTAATCATCATGACACGATGCTGTAACTATTCTAATAGAATATTGTTTGCTTACAATTGGTGGTGGATGACATGCCCAACTACTGACACATGTACTACACAAGTCGTAGATGCTGGTGCTATAGTGTGACATCTAGTGGCAGAAAGTCACATAGCACCACTTTAAAGACCACCCACCTCCGCGGTCCTCCTGGCCTCCTTGATCATGAACTCCAGGCCTCCGAACACGGCCTGCGTGGAGCTGCAGGCGTCCACGTCAGAGTCGCTGTCGTCCGTGTCGTTGAGCCGCACCACCACCGCCTTGTGCCTGGGAAGCTGGACACACAGACCGACGACAGACGCACGTCAGTGTCGGGCAGACGCGAAGGGCACCGCAGCAGTGCCCTTTACATTTGCATCTTACGTAGCTCACTCCAGAGCCATGTAGAATAGAGTCAAGTCATTCACGGAGTTGCAAAACAGTTCCAGGAAAAGCTTGGTGGGAAATTTTAAATAGATACAGACAGATTACTGAAATTTTTGGTAATTAGTTTTAAACAAATGCATCGATTTACATTAATGTAATTTCTATGGTATTTTTTACCATTAGCGGCTAACTTCCGAGAACTGTTTTGGGGTTCCACGATCCGCCATTGCTGTGAAAAACTGGTCCATTTGAGTTAACGGAGTTGACGCGACTCTCTTCTACATGGCTCTGGAACACTATGTCAGTACTCCTCAACCAACTGCCCTGCATGCTTGTAGATGCCTCCTGGCTCCATCACACCTGATTCATATGAATGACAACCGGGTCGTTGTCAATGACAACCGGGTCGTTGTCAATCTCCTCAGAAGCCTGATATCGACCCATTCATTAGACTGAGGTGTGTTGGAGCGGGGACATATCTACAACATGCAGGGCAGTGGTACTCCTGGACCAGGGTGGAGAAACACTGCTCTATGTCAAGCATACTGTAATCTACTAGAACAATAAGATCTTAAAAATACCATCGCTGAGTCAGAATGTTTTCACGTTATTGTGGCTTATGAAAGACGAGGTCTAAGTATTTACTTCGGTTACTGCGGCGTGTACAAATCGGTCATAATCTGCGTTCACGCTCACGTCTCCCATTGGAGTGAATAGACACAGGACCTGCTGCTGGTCTACAGGAGGCACAGGAAGTTGAAGGGTCTCGGTGTGACCTTACCACGAGCGGGACCCTGGTCACGTGGAGCCCTCTGGTGGCGAACTTGTTGGCCCGCGGCTGGGACACCGTGTTCAGGCTAACCGTGCTCAGGTTGCTCCGGGCGACCGGCTGAGGGGTGGCGGCGCTGCCGCCCGCACACTGGGAGCTTGGAGAGGGGGGACCGCTGGCGCCGGTCGGTTCCTGCAGAGGGAGCGCCATAGTTTAGTCAAGAAGGCCGCTCGGCAGCCATCTTGGTTATGCTGTGCCGCCAGGGGCATCCATTTCAGGCCGGCAAGACCTGAGGTGCATTCAGAATTGGTGAACTGAGCTGTTGGGTGCACTTATTTTATGTCTCAGTAGGGACTTATTTATTATTATTACTTTATTTCTATTCAGGATTCTTAATATACTTTTTTTTTTCTCTTCTATCATGCCTCTGGCAGAGCTTGATATTCCAGTGACATGCAAGTCCACAACAAACTAGCATAACTTCTTATGCGTGACGTTCATAGCTCACAAAAAGGAATGGTTGGAACGGTCTAAAAATAGCCCTGTGTTCAACCCACAGCTGTTACGAGGGAAATTCCAGCCACATCACAGGGTGATTCTGGAAAAAACGTTTAATAATTAACACCGTGATACATTTCCTCCACCAACTAATTTTGATATTTGTCTTTGCACACATGGGAGAGCTGCATATGTGTTATGTTTTAATAAGAGATATCTGAAAGGTAACGTCGTCTGTACAAAAGGCACACACACACACACACACAGACCTCAGTTACACACAAACACACAGACCTCAGGCACGCACGCACACACACACACACAGACCTAATTTACACACACACACACACAGACCTCAGTTACACACACAGACAGACACACACAGACCTTATTTACACACACACAAAGACACACACAGACCTAATTTACACACACACACACACAGACCTCAGTTATACACACAGACAGACATTATTTACACACACACACACACACACACACACACACACACACACACACACACACACACACACAGACAGACCTCATTTACACACACACAGACCTCAGTTACACACACACAGAGACCTCATTTACACACACACACAGAGACCTCATTTACACAAACGCACACACACACGCACAGAGACCTCATTTACACACACACACAGAGACCTCATTTACACACACACACACACACACGCACAGAGACCTCATTTACACACACACAGACAGCATGACTTGTTAAGACCTCTCAAAATCTAATACCCGATGAATGGCAACTAAAATGTAAACATAAAATAAAATTCCCTTATATTTCATGATTTTACCCAAAAAAAAAAATTAAATTCCCTGACTTTCCATGTCTGGAATAGACTTTAAAATGCCATGATATTCCAGACGTTCCATGTCACACACCTCAAAGGCAGCCACCCTCTTGTTGGCCATGGACATGAGGCAGGTCTCCCTCAGCAGCATCTCCTCCTCCTCCTCCTCATCTGCAAACGGAGGCTTGGGGGGCTGCACCTCCTCTGGGGGAGGGGTGACCGGGGGAGGGGGCGGCGGCGGCGGCGGCACAGCAGGCAGGAGAGGCGGGGGGAAGTTCTGGAATGGGAACGCTGTCGTTAAGGACGGCTTCGTTGCATCATGTCACTATGGTGACGGACAACACTACGCTTCCATAATAATCAATGGAGCCGGCTACGCTAGGCCTGAAAGCAGCGCGTAAGTTGAGCGTAGAACGGTCTATAATAGAACGGTCTATTCGTCTGGTCGGTGAACGCCCGGAAGTGAGATGCGAGTCAGGCGTTTTCAGAAGCAGGAGGGTGCTGCTCGCGTCTGAAGCCAAAACAGCAACTTTGTCTAATGACGGCAGAATAATCTCAGACAGACTCTTGCTAAGCAATATGCATGATTTAAATAATAATAATAATAATAATAATAATAATTACCGCCAATATTGAGAATCAGTAACTGACAGGCGGACGTACCATTAGAAAATGAGAGTTGTCCGGAGGGTACAGGTAGACCTGCGGGAAGAACACCGGCTCCTGGGAGTCACACGGGTTGTGTGGTGAAGGAACTGGAGAAAGAACATGTATGGTATGATTAGAATGGAGTCTTGCAGCACTCAGGTAGCTAACAGAATAGTTTCCTTCAGATCCGAGTGAGCCCCAAAACACAAATATTGAGCAAAACACAGAAGTTGCTCAATATATAAACGTTGCACGTCTTCTATAGACAATATATGAACATGGTCCTTTCACCTGGCGACCCCGTCTCACTATCGGTATCCATGGCAACCTCGTCGTAGTTGTCGTACTGGTAAAGGTTCCCCGAGGTGTCCAGGCCTCGCTTCCCCGTCGACTTCCTGTGTTCTCGGTCCGAAGACTGAAGCGCAGAGAAGGGGCAACACATTTTAAAACGGGCTACACTAATGGCAGGTTAGAACCCAAATCAGTGATACATTAACATATTGAATTTTGTTGCATTTTTTAACTCAATTTAAAACGTCATTATGTAGATGCAATACATGGGCCACGATGCGATTGTATCTCGATACGATGCAATCGTATGACAACCCATGTGTCTCATTGTGTATTGCATCTATCGCGTATTGTGGCATTGTATCGTGACCCGTGTATCTCACTGTGTATCGTAGGGCTGGCCCCAAATATTAGATTATTCGGGTATTCGTTCATTGGCTATGTCTTCAATTTAAATATTGGGATTCGAGTATTCATTTTTTCACATTATGCATGGATGTTTTCCCATTAATCCCTGTCTCCATATAAACCCACATGTTGAAATGTAATGGCCTGCCCTACACTGTGTCATCAACGCAATTGATTGCAATTGGCTCTGTTTGTAAGAAGAGAGCGAGGTTATTCATTTAACACACACTCCTATTTGGTAATACAGTTGGTTTATTGGTATATGCTATTTGACAGCTCTGACTGGCTCATTTGGCGTGTCAATCAAAGTGGCCATTTTGAGCACATTGCTATGTTTACATGTGTGCTCACTGAAGCTAGGAATCGAAGATTCATTATAGTTGAGTGTTTTTGAGAAAGAGTATTGGAATACTCATTCGGAAATACCATTAAGTATTTGAAACCTGTAAAATGGTGTTCAGGACAGCCCTAGTGTATCGTGACATCGTAACGCATCGCGACCCATGTATCTCATTGTGTATCGTGACACGTGTATCGCATAGTGTGACATCGCATCGTGACCCGTGTATCATAATGTGTGACATGCATTGTGACCCGCGTATGTTATTGGGACCCACGCAGCCCTTGCCAACACAACGTGTGTGCGTGCGTCCGTGCCTTGCTGCGCGTGCTGGCCTTGATGCCGACCAGCTTCATGAAGCGGTTGTACTGCTCGTCCTGGTTGGACAGGTCGCGGATCTTGCGGATCTCGTCCTCCCGCTTGCGACGTTCCTCCTCCTCCTCCTGCTGCTGCATCTTCCAGGTGCGGAGCTGCTGCTTGCGGACCGCCTGCTTGGCCGCCGAGCCTGATGTGGGGGGGAGGGGGGGGGGGGGGGGGGTTAGATGCACACCGAGCCATCTGGCAGGTGGGCGACACCGAACACAAGTCTCAGCCTCTCCCGTCCAGCTGCACTACGTCAAATAAGCAACTCTGTGCTGAACATCCGATACGTAATCCGTTAGGAAGTTGATTTTCATTGGTTGTTGAGGCATTAAAGTGCTATGCTTCTGCGTGGGGCCTACGACATAGACTAGGTCGTAGGCCACACGCCGTGCGGACCTGTGCGCGTTGACTGCGCATGTGAAGCGACGTTTCGTTTAGGCTCACTAAGCAGAACACATAATAGAGCGTAAACGTTTTAAAATAAGCATATCAAATTATTTCTATCCTTCCTACACCGAACCGTGGTTGGTTAGAAGAACTTCTTCTGAAAATACTTGGCAGGTGATCAGACTGATTTATCGCTGTGGGTTACCATCACACCTACACTACACCCGTAGCTGCGCGATACCGATTGGTCAGAGCCACTGTGGTTTCACCTGACACTGGAGGAAGAACACAGCACTGACCCTTCTCGCCCGGGCCGACGGTCTTCCTGTTGGAGTGAGGCTTGGCCGGGGGCGGCCTCCCCCTGTCCACCGGCGGCCGGGAGGCTGGCGTCCTGGAGGCTGTTGGCCTGGAGCCCGGCCTGGCCGCGCGGTCCCGCTGGGGGGGAGCGTTGGCCCTCTCGCGGTCCCTCGTCGCGGGCCTGCCACTACCGGCCTTGGCTGCCCGGTCCCTCTCCAGGGTCCGTGACCTCGTCCTGGACCGTTCCGACGTGGCGGCGGCGCTGGCAGCCGAGGAGGCGGAGCGGGTGGTGACCCTCGGCTTGGCGGTGGCGGCGGCAGCGATGGGGGGCTGCGCCGGGGCCGAGGAGGCGGAGCCTGAGCCAGAGGGGGCGGAGCCGGAGCCCTTCTCCTGGGAGGCCTTGGTGATGCGCTCCTTGCTCTCCTTCAGGACCTGTTGCTCCTTCTGGTGCCACTTCTTGCTGGCCGACTGCAGGGCCAGCAGGCGGAGCTGCATCTCCGACAGCTCCTCTTCCTCCACCTTCCCCTTCGGCTCCACCTGGTGGGCAAAGGAGAGTGTTACATGCATCTTTTATATTGCAGTAATAACCGCCAACTCTCAATAGATGTGGTTTGGTTGAGTACCACCACCCATCTCTCAATAGAGCTCTAAAAAATATTTAGAGACCACTGTACATTTAATAAAAGTATAAATATGATGTACATTTAAAAAAAATATTACATGTAAATAAAATAATAATGTATGAATAGTAAAAAAAAAACAGACAAATTGCTATATCCAGAGCTGTATAACAGAATGATATCATCTAGTTAGCATCATGCAAAGTATATATTAGATCTTCTTTCTATATATTTATCCGTTAGAACAGCTTTGTGTTGAGATTTGAGAATATTAGCACTTTGCTGGTACTGTAGCTCATAGCAACTATTTCTGGGAATGGTACGGTGTATTAATGGATAGTTACATTAGCCCTGATGGCATGCTGCCGTCAGTATGAGAATGTTGGTTGCTCACGACAACCAGTGCATGACCTGAGGTGCGTTCAGAACTGGCGAACACGTTTGCTTTGAACATGACATTTGAAAAGGTTTTTTTTTTGTATATATTCCCAAATTATTTCATTTAAACTGTCACACTTCGGCAAGCGTCAATGTGTGTTCGACGTCCAACAGATTGTCAGACTGTTTGCGTTGTGGCAAATTTAAAGCAAACAAAAAACTGTTTAAGTGCGTTTGGGTTCGCAAACATTCTCTATGTTCGCCACACACACACACACGCACACACACACACACACACGTGTAAACCACGTGTCATTTCAGACCTACTTTGTCTGTGGAAGCTGATGAATCTTCACTGGAGGTGGACGACCCTCGGCAACAGGCGCACAGCTTGCTCGGGCCCCCGCTGCCGTCCTCCTCCTTACTGCCGCACACGCACGCGGTTTCCACCGCGACCGGCTCCCCCTCTTTGTCCGGCAGGTTCGTGGCTTCTCCTAAAAAGTTGAACAGGCAACGACAAACTTACATCTTGGACACAGCAGCAGCCGAACCCTGGCTAGTCCTGACCAAGGGTGAGCTCAGAATTTAGGCGAATGTTGGCGACGAACGCGTTTGCTTTGAACGTGACATTTGAACGTTTTGTGTAAACGCTCCTTCGGCTAGCACCGATGTTCACAAATGTCTGCCAACGCACCTCATTTGTCCCTGAGCAAGACACAGTAACCCTAAGTTCTCCTGGTGGTCAGGTAGCACAATGCATGGCTGGCAACGGCATATGCGTGTGTGTGTGTGTGTGTGAGAATGTGAGGCAATACTGTACAAAGCACTTTAAGTGGCCAGATAGTGGCCAGGTAGTGCTTTAAGGTATGCAGTCCACCATTCTCCATGATTACAGAAGATGGAAAGCAACAATAAATGCTTATATTCCAGCTAACAGGTTTGTCACCTAGCTACATTATAAAGACCACAAGACATTATTTCAGGTATACAAATGGTAAATAATAAGTAAAACATTGACCAGCCGCATATTGCTGCTGTGCGTATTCAACAGAATGACTTGTTAAACAACATATGATGTATAACACTATGCATTCTCTCCAGGTCTCAAACCTTTAATGTTGACGGGACCTTGTTCCCCCTCCTTCACATCTGCTTTAGATGTCAGGGAAGCCTCACCCTCCTCCTCCTCCCCGTGTTTCTTCTTCAGCAAATCCAGACCGGCAGGTGTGAGCAGCTTCTGACGCAAGGGTTTGATGTTGAAGGCCAGGAACATTTTCTTCTCTGCCGTTTCCTCTGCGAGTGCCTGGCTCTGGATGCTCGACTCTGGCTTGGCCTGGGGAACACTGGCCGGGCAATATTGTGCTTCCTCTCTCAGCGGGGAAACTTTGGGCTCCAGAGCCATCGTTTCCTCTTTCCTGATGCATTCCAACTCGAGCTGAATCTGCTTATATTTTGACAGGAGGTCCTCAAAGGTCTCGCCAGAACACTTTTCTGTCTTGTTAAATGGTTTTCTCACCTGATTCCTACCTGGTGGCTTTTCTGAAGCAGTGAGTCAAGGAAGCATTAGGACTGTGGATGTCCTGTACAATGCATTCATTACGTGATAAACACAACAATGTGAAAACTGCAGGGCAGAAAGAAGTAAACATCTGCAACATAACGACAATTTACATTGATATGATGTATATTTAGAATACATAAACCAAAAATGCAATAACTAGTGTTCAGTCAGTGTAAAAACAGAAACATGGATTGTGACACTACAAATACTTCCAGTCCCTCTAGGGCAAAATATAAAAAAAATATTTTAACACTCAAATAGGATACGTTTCCTAGTAGGAGACTCCTTCTTGTTAATATGACTATCTGCAGAGCCAAAACGACCAAGAAGAGGTCTAAGGTTACCCGTCTCTCGTCCAAACCCACTACCGTCTCCCCAGCATCCACGATTCCAGTCCGGATGTCCTCCATTAGGCATTGGTCTGTGTCTAAACCTACCCAGGGCGCCGTGACTCCGTTCCCAGAAGCTTGATCGTGGACTAGGTTCACCGTGATTTCCTAGGCCCGGCGGAGGAGTTCGATCAGGCCCGCTAGGCGGTCTGAGGCTATTTGACAAGGCGCCGTGTACATGAGGCCCTAAGTTATATGACATCAACGGTGGAAACACTTGTTTTTTATGCCCCATAAGTGATAGCAGATTCGGTATATGTTGGTGCATTTTATGAATGCGCGAATTGTTACTAGGCCTTCCACCATCGATCTCGACAAACACATTCTCCTCGGTTTCATCATCGCAGATCTCTCCGTCTTCAAGCTCCCCTTCTTCTTTTGGAGATCGATTGGTCGAAATACAATCCATTTGTACTAAAAGATATAAACTAATGTTAGCTATGTTCTGACATTTAACTCATCTGACCGTGTCTACGAAATTAATCTTGTCGATCGACTAGTCTTGATATTACAAACTTGGCTAGCTCAGCTAGAGCTAAACGGACGTATTAGTCCCTAGACGTTTTTTCTCTCGTTTTACACTCGCGATACTTTACAACAAACGATACACGTTTCTGAAATATAAAAAAGTGGCCTACAGTATAATGCTGTAGACTAATTTTTTTAATTTCAAAAACTTTTATGGATAATTTATTTAAAATACTAAAGACTTATTGCACATATTTTTATATTATATTATGTTTATATAATTGTATAGATGTTGTTCTAACCATAGAGGATAGGTTATTACCCTCAAGTTGCCACTTACTTGTGATATTTCTCTATGGCTATTTGAAATCTGCTTTGGAAACCACAGAATATGTCATTAAAATGTACAAACTACCCTTGACATCATCAATATCAAGTATGTAGGTTATGTTATTATATACGTATTTTATACATTATATTATCAAGGTGATCATATAATGCATGTGGTGTGCCATGTATTAGAATGTGAACAAATTGCATCTGGATATTATCCAGATATGAGACGTGAAATTAAATAAAATAAGGCCCAAAAGTGGCTTATATAAAGATACGTTTGTGTAGGAAGAAACCTGACAATACAGGATTTGTAGGTTGAAAATATAGTGGATCTAATGAAAAGTAACATTAAAACCCTGTAAGACCCATTTTAGTTTAAAGAAAACATCACTTAGCGCTCCAAAAAACACATTAGCAAATTTGTA
>JAODUE010077278.1:0-15038 GCA_027564755.1 Amblyopsis hoosieri
ATGGGGATTTCATAACAATGCGCAACTGAGCATATTAGAGCTGCGAACATAGTGGCTAGAAGTCACTCACACAAAGTTTGCCTAAATATTTTTTAATGTTTGCACACCAAGATTTTTAGTCGCATTTGCGAGTGAAATGGTCGCACTATAAGAGCCCTGCGAGCTGACTGCTGCGCCCCTCATTCAGTGACAAATGTATAGCTTATCAAAATATCGGAAATTAGTTTAAACTGTTATCGAAAAAGTTTATATTGCAATACATATTGTTATTGAATTATTGTCCAGCCCTACAGTAGCACCTTGAGGTCATATTCTTTCTCATATTTCAGTCAGCTCCGCTATAGTCAAAGAGAATATTAATTTACATTTGCAGTTATTTATATTTGGCAGTATGACTCTGTTCTGGGAGCTCCCTGCCCTTCCATGCGCATACATGGAAAGCCCAAGGCAGGAAGAGCAGCAAAGGACCCCCCACAGCCCCCACAGGCTAAAGACTAGAGCAAGCATCAATGACAAAACCATGACATTGATTAAGATTGAGTCAAACAGCATGAAAGGAGGAGGTGGGGTGGATTGCAAAAATTCTAGCAGAGGAAGGTCCAAGAATGGGTTTAGTCTAAGAATGTTTAAATAAGGTGTCCTGAGCGAGTTTGACCTATAGTATATGCTTATCCGTGATTAGCTGAGCAGTCTGGTCATTGAGAGCAGCTGGGCAATGAGCTGACAATTAAGATTATGCATAGGGCTTGACTTTGTGGCCTGCCTGAACTAACAGCTATGCTCAGTTTATAGACTATGGCATCAGTAATACTACATTCACTTTTTAAAGTGTAGCTTTAAAAAGTTTGACATTCATGTTAACATCAATAATGACTATTAATAATGATGATTACTATAAATTCTGCCCTATTGACACAAAACGTTCATATTGACACAATTTACACTAAAAAACAAACACATTTACTTTCATTTAGTTAATCATCACAGACGGAATGCTAGGCCATTTGCCAAGGTTATAAAAATAAATAGGGATGTAATGGTTACCGTTTCACGATAAACCAAGGTAAAATTCCCTATGGTTATATCATTATCATTCCAAATATTAATTATTATTAAATCCATGTTTTATTAACGTAGACTCACCTTTGTTCCGTTTTCGACTGTTGCTCACAGTGTTCTTTACACTTGATGTAAAACGTCACTGAAATCAAATTACGTCCAAAGTGTTATAAATACTGCCCCATGCGCTCACAGAAAGTACCAGCAGGGAGACGGGGTAAGGAGAAACATCCTACCCATCATATGCTACCTGGTGAGCTCTCTCTATGTGCACAACGAAAAGTACCACAGAGAGAAGCGGGTCAATCTCTGTGGACATCTGCTCAAGGCCATGAGCATCGGCGCAGGAGCGATAGCCTAAGCGGTAGTCGCGCACCAATGCGGATTGAGTGAGAGGAGAACTGGTCCGGCGGAAGTTGACGCAGGAGGGACAAAAACCATACTCGGGACTCCGGCTTGCACTCTTCCGTGACGAACAGTGACTCTCGGAGGTCAGCCCGAATACGGCATCTCAGGAAACAACGCATGGCATGTAGAGGACAAAAAGACTAAATAGTTTCAGAGACAAGTACAGTCGTACCTTTACCATTCCTGTCAGTTTTTAAGTTCCATAGACTGAAAAATAGTGTGGGTGTAGTGACACATCAGCCAAGATGAGGTCATTCAATGGCTCAAATGCGCTTGTGCTTGTGGCAAATTCTCCACCTTGACGAAACCCAAAGAACACAGTGAGTAGAGCAAAAGCCGATATAAGGACCGAAACACAGAGTCTTAATTGCATGACTAAAGAGTGTATAAGTGCAAGAGTAAAGGGGAGAAGCACATCAGCGCTTTGAGGCTTCACTTTCCTAAGTCCGATGAGAGAATGGTTGCCACAAAGGCAAAAACAGGAATGACTCAGTATATGAAGGCAAAGCCCACTAAGTGGGGATTCAAGCTGTTTGTGCTGGCAGACTCCAGCAATGGCTACACTTGTGGTGACTTTATTGTCTACACAGGGAAGAGCAAGTTTGCCTCTGGCTGTGGACTGTCCTTTGATGCCATAGCATCACTGATAAACCCAGCCATTCTCTGCTCAGGGTACCACCTTAATGTTGACAATTTTTACACTAGCCCACAACTGTTCCGATAGCTCAAGACCTTGAAGTTTGGAGCCTGTGGCACAGTCCGTGAAGTGAGAAAGGACACTCCAAAAACAAAATTGAATGCCCTGACCAGAAAGTCGGCAAGAGGATCAGCTAGGTGGATAAGAGACAGCGACCTCCTTTTCACAAGATGGATGGACAACTGGAGGTGGCTATGTGCTCCAGCATTCATGCTGACACAGGATCACTTGTGAAAAGTAAGCAAAAAAATTATGGTCCAGCCTTATCTTTCGTTGGTAACATGGTAGCCTGTTGCGACATAATTGTAAGTTTCTGTTTATTCTTTCGGTAGTCAGCGGGTCTTTTGGACCCGAACAGGTATGGGTCTGTTTAAAACAAAATCCACGGTACTTCTCGGGTTCGGATCTGTTTGTCGTCAGGTCCGTTCGGATTGGATCTCAATTTATACGTTTTTAATTCATGCAAGTTTTGTTCAATGCTTTGGTTAATTTCGGATCGGGTCCAATTTTTGGACCCGTGACGACCTCTAGTCCAGACGCACCACGTTGCTGAGGCCCCCAACTGAATCAGCGAGCACAAGCAGCCTAGAAATGAATGAACTGCCCTAGGGAATAATGCGCATAGCCAAATTTAAATGCCTGAGCAAGGAGAGCAAGTCCCGCTTTGTAAAAACCGCGGTTCGTGCGCCAAGCGCATCACTTTACTGATGCGGTCCAATTTCTCATAAAGCAGCATATTTATGCTAACCAACGTGAAAAAACTCCTAAAAAACTCAAATTCCATAAGCGAACCCAACTTTTTCTCCACGGAAACGCCCAAAACCGCAAAAGTATGCCTAAGAGTGAGACGAACCGAAAAATAAAGCTTGGACCTCCAAGCAACGTTATATCAGATTTTGCCAAACAAGCGCCCTTGCCTGCAAGTTTGCCTGAAAGTTCCTTTCTAAAGAATTGGGGTAGTTGGATTCATTTCAGGGCCCGGCCTCTTCCCAGCTGGGAGATGCGTGACAGCTTTGGGCATACAGACAGAGGATGCCCGGCAATACAGAAACTGCAAGCATGCAAAAAATCGACAATTGTAGTAACGGCAAAAGCCTTTGTTGAAATTAAAACACATTTGCGAGGAATGTGGGATCACCTTGCGCCCTACGACGTGGGGACCAGGCAGACCACAGACAGACTTGATACACAGACCAGGGGAGTGAGCAAAGGAGCCACAAATGGAGCAGGATAAGGCCTGATGGCCCGTAAAATGTCTGCTTATAATGGCCAGATCTACAACGGACCAGTCCAGGCGCTGAATGTACATGGCAGCCTTTGCTGAAAAACGAGCGGTGATAATCGTAAAACAGCATACCCCCATACGTCTAGGCAAGATCAGCAATAATAGATAAACTTCACAAATGACATCAACGTAAACTCCAAAAGCGACGCAGCCTGAGATCACTGTCCTTTAGCGTCATGGCCACGTCACCACAACAACAGTCTTTCGCAGATGTCAGATATCCGAACAGACATTTATGTCGGTAAATCATACTGTCAGTATGAGGCTCCACAATTACGGGGAGATAGCGGCGGCAGGAGCGAAGAATGGGACCCCAGCAGAGACAGCAACAGCGCTACACAACGAACGTCGTGGAACACTGAAGTCATCCTCGATATCTTCATCGACGTGGTCATGCTGAAACGCTGGTTCCGTGGTGGAAGGATCCGTGCCCAACACCGCCGGACCAGATTCAAAAACCGTAATCCTAGAAGCCAATGAGACCTGGATACCGGACAGCGCAGCCAAAATGTTTGACGACCCAGCGACAGGCAGGTATAAGCCATCTTGGCAAGCCGTGCGGCAGCGGAACCCGGGAAAGCATAGACTAAACGAACGGAGTGCTTCCTCTTTTCCACTCCCTTTCTGGGCACAGAGGCAGCAGGCCGATCAGCTCGAGGGGAGTCGATGGAGATACCCCCCAAAAACAAAGGAAACAGCTTGTCGTGGGAAGCGCCAACAGGAGAGGCATCGGCGCAGACCGGATCGTCAACATCAAACACTAGGAGCAGGAAATCCCCAACCAAACTGGCCAGGAACTCGTCAGGAATGGACAAAAACATGAGGAGAAAAACAACAGAACAGAAAAATACCACGAGTGAAGACCAACGAACCAAGTACATAGCAAAAGGGCTAGCAGGAAGTAAACGGGCTAGCAGGGGAAGCGGCAGGAAATAGTTCACCAGCCTAACATATTTATAATACGCACTCAGGAAATTGACCAATGCGTTTTAAGCAGAATCAGCTGGTATATCTGTCTGACCCAACAACATGACACGTGTCCTGCCTGAACTTCCGCTATGCTTTATTTAATTATGTTAAAATAAAGCATTGGAAAGTGCGCTCTCTGGTGGAGAGAATGAACCATTACAGCGTTACAGCATACAAAA
Source organism: Amblyopsis hoosieri (assembly GCA_027564755.1). Classification (NCBI taxonomy): domain Eukaryota; kingdom Metazoa; phylum Chordata; class Actinopteri; order Percopsiformes; family Amblyopsidae; genus Amblyopsis; species Amblyopsis hoosieri. Next base: position 4,598 of record JAODUE010077278.1, read on the forward strand.
ATGGAACACCGTGGGCTGGTCATGGTGTTCTGTATAGTGGTGGAAGCAGTCAATTTTCTATAATTCAACAAATATTATTGATCAAACAGCATGTCAATCAAAGCTGAAAATATTGCCATGCCCTTTCTGGCAACTGTGATGCATTCACATTAACCTTAGCTTTTTTGGTTCTCGTTGGAGCCTCGTTTAAAATTGCTGTCCGATTCTGTCCGGAAAACGGTGAGTCTACGGTACCGCACTGAAAAATAAAACTCACAATAAATAGCCTAGCTACCAGCATTAAAAAAAACTGGGTCTGCATTTAGATTGTTTTTCCAAAAAGGGAACCTGCGACTCTTCAGCTCCGTGAACACGCTCTACCTCAGTGGAGCCGTGCCCGTGTTTGCTTTGTGTCTGTTATATGGATAGTGCAATGCAAGCCTACATGGCCTACTGTTGCATAGTCTTACTAATAAACCATCGCAGGCACAGCATATTCAATCAATCTGACAGTGCTGTCTAACAATATGGGCAGTAGCCTATAGCCTAGGCTACTGTAACTTTGTTGTTCCCCTGAATGTGTTGCCATAGAGGTAGGCTTTGTTAATATATTTGTGATTCTATAGAACTGAACTGTCCTAAAACATGCAGGAAAATTTAGGTTCATGGCCTACTGCACAATCAATGCAGTGAGTTCAATGTTTATCATTAGGCTATAGTAAAGGGAGGGGGTACCAGTACTGAGCAGATAAACATGTATTTGTGGTTAGGGTATTTGTGGTTTAGGCTATTATTTTACTTAACATTTACTTGCATAAATTAGGATATCAGTATTTTTTATTCAACACATTTTAACTATACCATGATAATTTAGATATTGGTCACTATAATCATGTTATGGCATTTTCATATTGTTTCACCTCTAAAATAAAGTAATATATAAATTTAATATAACTATATCTTAACAAAAACTGTTTGTTTTAGTCATAAAATCTATAGAATTTTCCTGCAGACTGGGATTATTTCCTACACGGTCACTCCTAAAAGCGACCGTTAAATAATAGTGCAATAAAGCCAGATGGACGTGTTATGTAAAAAATGGTTGCAGTGTTTTGGCATCTCGTCCTCCAGCAGAGTGCAGATTTAAGCAGTTTTCACATGTTCCAGAAACTTTGTTAACCACTCACAGTCCCAGCAGGTGTACCTTTCTTCTCATTAGCTATAAAGGCCTATACTAAGCAGATGAGAGGACTGTATTTAAATGTGGCTGTTGTGCTGTATGACTCTTACAATCTTGACACCTCAGATTATGTATTTAGTTCTACTAGGATTTTACTCTGCAAATTCTCTATTCAAACTTTGTAATAGAGGTATTGCAAATAGTGTCAAATCTACAAAAACATCTAATCTGGAAGGTTATGGGGCCACATTCCATTATTGTTATACTGTAACTGTATGCTCATTTTGTTTCAGTTGCCACACTTGGTTCACATGTCACTTTGTGATATACCCTTGGTTCTTCTGTACATTGATTATTATAGAATGGCAATATAGTCAATTTATGATAATTATTTCTCATGATATCTATGGCATGCACACATGTACAAAATGAATAGCAGTACTCCAGCATGTGCATGTTGTGACATAATCTTAATAGTGCCCAATGAAACTGCCTTTTCTAACCTTCAATTGTTGTGTCTTGCTATGCAATAAATTAAGCCACTGGGAAGTGTCAGTTGCCATTTGTGTCCACCTCTTTTTAAGTCTATTGCACTCACTGAACCACACACCTTGAAGCTGGTTTGCCGGTGGTATTATAACCAGCAAACACACTGTTTGCTGGCACTTTAAATACAATATTAAATGATTATTTGTTCATACAAAGAAGCTTGGTCCTAGCCCATTTAGGGCTTTGTTCAGTATAGAAATACATTCTAAATGTTACATGCAGGTAGCTAGTTCAGGGCATCTAAAACTGGACTAAGGTGTTCTCTTCTCTTGATTCTGGTAAAAAATATGATTTGCAGTTTTGAATTAACTGAATGAAGTCTCAGATTTTTCAGGAAGACAGCAAATATTACATTACAGTAATTGAGTCATCTTTAATCAAAGATATGACTTTTTCACCATATTTGTGATATATAAATAGCTATATAATAGCTAAATTGGACATCTTTATTTTTTATGTAACACCAAAACCACAGGTTTAATCCAGGGTGTTAATTTCCCTAGATTATAGACTTTTTTTTGTTTTTGTTTTAGGGCTGACAAATTGGGTCTGAAAAGAATTTTAGTTTTATCCTCATTTAACTGAAATATCCATCCTCATCCAGTTATCCGTAGTCTGGTCACAGGGCAGCAGCTCCAGCAGGGGACCCCGAACTTCTCTTTCCCGAGCCACATTAATCAGCTCTGACCACCGAACCGCAACCGCTCCCCACCACGACTACGCCTCGATATCCTGTCCATGAATATTACAAACAGGATTGGTGACAAAGCGCAGCCCTGGCGGAGACCAACCCTCACATGAAACGACTACGACTTACTGCAGAGAATCTGTACACAGCTCTCGCTTTGGAGATACAGCGATTGGATTGCCCTTAAAAGGGACCCCCTTACTCCATACTCTCACAGACCCAGTCATACGCCTTCTCCAGATCCACAAAACACATGTCCTTGCGAGAGAAAAAGAGCAGGGGTCATAGAATTCACACTAGAATGTTGCTTATTTATTAAAGCAAAAATATTCTGATTTATAAAACAGTGCCCACGTACTCCGGTTTTCCATTATAAATCACAACCTACTTGAAATCTAGCGAACGTGAACGAGCATTTTGTCCCACCCAATTAACGCCCACAATTACCTCCTAATTTGAGGTCAACAGTGTCCCATCCTTACTGTACACAGCTTGGATGGTTCCGTTTCCCCCTCCTGAGGTGGCGGATGGTTTTCCAGAAACACTTTGGTGGTGACTAAAATGTCTTCTCTGAACTTCTCTCACACCCGCTGTTTTGCCTCTTTCACAGTAAAGGATGCAGCCCTTCGGGCCCATCGGTAACTTGCTACCGCCTCTAGAGTCCTCTGGGATAACATAATCCGGAAGGCCTTCTTCTTCATTCGGACAGCTTCCCTGACCATTGGTGTCCACCACAATAACTTAAATATAATAAGAATAATAATTGTCCAAGGCAGCGGCCTTGTGCATCCCCAAAATAGAGATCATGTTTCTCCAGTTCAGACGAAGACGGTCTCTCTTTGTATGTTTTGAACCTGATTAGCACGCGGTCAGAAAGACCAATCACTGGGTTCAATCATGGTGGCTGCCCACTGCTCCTTTGACGGATGGGTTAAATGCAGAGGATGAATTTTGCAACATGTATGTGTATGTGACAATAAAAGCACCTTTACCTTTACAATCATCTTTTCAAAACGATTGATTCTCCCACCATTTGGCTGTCATGTTGAATTACTATAAAAAGACATTGTAAGGCATAAACCTACAGTGTGTGGCAATGTTGTAGGTGTAAATTTCAGAACTCATATTGCGATATTATTAGGAAGTTCCAAAGCATATTTAAATAAACTAGTTTGGGCCAAACCCCCATTTTATACTCCAAATTCTGTTATGTGAAAAAAATCGAACTTTATGAACATCATACGTTATATTACGTGCATGTGTCATCGCGTGAAACATAATTTGCTGTTTAAATTTCTTTAGCAGAAAAAATGAGGCTGTCAGCTAAATGAGCCAGGAGCATGATGGATGTGTCACATGGCTTATTTGACGAGTTAATTGAAAGCTGTGCTCTGTCCTCCGCTAGATTACGTGCAGCAAATGACTGGTTACTGTCAACAAACAGGACAAATGCACCAGCCATTCACTTAACTGGAAAATTGCAGTTGATAGGGAAATTGTTCCATCTCAAGAACACTGGCCGCATATTTCTGTCATGTGCTCCATTTACTTAATTAGATATATTCTACATGTAAAGGATTATGATGAAAAATAGTTAACATTAATCTGCTGTTGACTCAGTGATTGTTCTGTACTAAAATTGAAGTATTCTTTAGTGTGACTGTTATTATTAATTATAATACAGTGTTTTGATAAAATTATGTAAAATGTAGGTAGTCAATAAATAAAGTGAAATCTGCATGAAAAGCGTACATGCAGTAGACATGATGATGAATGGTTAAAAGATTTCTGGTGTTTCTTTCTGTTTCCTTGAGTGCTTCTGGAGTCAATGTAGTATTTGGCCCTCAAAGGCCAGGTATACAAACCCAGCCCCCGGCAAATGTATAGAATGTTCTGCTGAGAGCCGCTGGAACTGACAGTGTTCCGATAGGTAGGCAGTATAGAAACCCATTACAACCGTCAGTCTGACAGTGGTGAAATCCATTATATGATCACCAAGATCAATCCATGCGCTGGCTTTTATATGTTTATTTATTTATTTATTTTTTTATCTCTGCATTTGAAGTAGCCGTGGGTGATTGATGATATTAGCCTCCAGTCTGGGACCAGTTTGAAATTCTTCCTTTTCTCAGGTTGGCAAGTCAATATACAGCTACCCGTCAGTATTTCTGTGCTGAGTGAGAGGCAGGGGCGGAGTTATGACCACTTGTGAACGAACGGGTGTCTTAGCCTGACAAAGCTAGATTGGTGTCACTGATGGCGCAATAAGTATATTCTAATTATAGTCTGCTTGAGAGGCCCTAGTATTTTAAACATATGTAACAATAGCACAGTACAGTAATAATGTATTGATAAAAGATGGTTCATTTAATGTTAACACGTTCATGCTTTATTGTCGCTTTGACACAAACTCGACAAGACCACCAAGAGTTGAGTGTCCCTTGACCCCCCCTTTTAGGATAGAGGAGTATGAGGTGGGAAATCTGCTGCGCAGACAAAACAGCAGGAAAGCTGCAGGCCCCGATCTTGTGTCCTCTGCTAAGATAAAATGGTGTGCTAAAGAACTTGCCACAGTATTCACTTATATTTTTAACATAACCCTCACAGAGTGCAAAATGCCTGCATGTTTTAAATCTGCTGTAAATTTATTATACCTGTGCCTAAGAAGTCGAACATCTGCTACAAATGCAGCTGCCTAAATGACTATAGACCTGTAGCATTGACATCTGTAATTATGAAAATCTTTGAATGCATAATAAGTCAACTCAGCTAAGTTGGACCTGTATCAGTTTGCACATAGGGCGAGCAGGTCTGAGGATGCTATCTCCCTCTGTCTTCATTCAGTTATGCAACACCTAGAGATGCCAGACAGCTACGCTGATCCTATTTTTTGACTTCAGTTCCGCTTTTAATACCATATTACCAATCAAACTTTTTGATAAGTTAAGGCAACTTCGCATTAGCCAATCTCTGTGCCACTGGATTTTAGATTTTTTTTTTTGTACCATAGAACGGAAGTGGTCAAAATCAGTAACAATAACAGGCTCTCTTAAAAGCGGCAAATTAACACTGGCACCCCCCAAGGCTGTATACTCTCACATCTACTGTACTCTCTGTCCACATATGACTGTATTTCAACCTGCACATCTGTAAAACTGTTTAAGTTTGCTAATGACTCAACAGTGGTTGGGCTGATCGCATCAGACAATGAATCGGCCTACAGCAATGAGGTATTGCCACTGATTGGTGTCACCTCCACAACCTTGAATTTAACATCTCTAAGACAGAAGAGTTGGTTGTAGACTTTTGTCTACAACCAACTGTACAAGTTTGTACAACTCTACAAGTTTGTACTCTCCTGCCACTGACCATGGGGTAGAGGTGGAAAGAGTGGATCATTTTAATTTTCTGGGTATAACATTCTATAACAAAGAGGGATGCTATTCTAGAGAGCTGTGATAAAGTTTACTTAACTTTTACATAACTGCATGTGTGGTCTGGCAACTCCAGAAGAAGAAGAAGCAGCTGGAGAGAATAGTTTGCATGGCCTCAATCAAATTTGAACTCACGTCCTTATCAGACATCATTGTGACTCGCATTCAGCGCAAGGGCTGGAACATTTTTCAAGACCCCGCACATCCGGATAATAACTTACTGGGGCCTTTCCCCTCAGGTTAAAGATAAAGAGCCATGAAATCTAAAACTACCCGTTTCCTCAATAGTACCTACAGTAGGTAAATAAATACTAAATTACTCCTCAATCCTGCCCCAATAAATGCAATGGCCAGCAGAGTGTCTTATAGCACTGGCACGCTATTTACAGTAACTTACTGTATTTTGGGGTATGAGTCGGTGGCGGCCTGAGCTCCTCTCACCAGGTGTGCTACCACTTTTTTGATGTTGTTGTAGATACAGAATGCTGCACACCTTTTTAACTTATCTTTTTAATTAATGTGTGTGGGGATATGGGTGTATGACCAAAAGGAGGGATGGGGAAGTGTACGTGTGATAAGCGTTTACTATATGTGCAGTAGTTCTCCAACTGTGACACCACTAGAGTGCCCCTCTACTGGTACACGAGAGGTATATCATTTCCTGTTTACAAAATATTCAAATGATGTTGTCATTTTTGTAGGAGAAATGTGCTGAGTCTGTTAATTTTTTGGAAGCTTATCACGTACGCAGATGCTAACACTTGAATTGCAGCCTAGCTTTTACCTGTACATGTTGATTGCTGTAGACTCTAAATGGATTCAAAAAATGTCCTTACATCATGGCTGAAAACGGGGACCACTAAAAAGAAAGCATGCTAAAGGGAACAATTATGTTTTGGACAGCTCTGTTGGAACCACAGAACCCGCATGACTCTAAATAATAAATAAATACTACATGTATAGCAACTGTATAAACAGCAACTGTGTAAATATCACAATATAGGATTGTATTTGTATTACTATTTTCCAGTAGTTCAGAACTAAGCAAGCTTAGGACTGGGCCCATGCTATATAATGGACATGTTGACCCCTTAGGAGCCAGCATGCAACCAGGTCCCTTGTGTCTGTTCATAAGACTAGGCTGAAGACTAAAGGCCCATTATGCTTCTGCGTCGACCTTATATCTAGCCTACGGCGTCAGCTACTGCAAAGCTTCAACATACCTACTTGACATGTGCGCGTTGACTGCCCATTCTATTGATGGGAAGCGGCAAAATGTGGATGTGCCATGTCTTGTATGCGCTTGAATTAGAACACATATTGACTGTAAACCTTGTGATATAAGCATTTACAAATATTTATTTCATGTGCAGTTGTATAGTCTTGGTTAGTAATGCTCAAGCAAGACAAACATTTCTCTTTCCAGCAAATCTAATAATTATACCAGGATTGTCAAAGGGAGACAGTGTGTGCACGTAGGCTATGGCATTGTGATCCATTCCCAATTCCAAAGCACTACTCTATGGCGTATGGGCTTGCATCCACAAGACTGCTGCATTGAATTGACAGATGGACGTGTAGTTACATTTTTGGAGAGGTGCACATCAGCCTGCGCCGTAGCTTGATGCGTCGGTTACGCCCTATCCATAGGTGACGCCGTAGCTTTGACGCAGAAGCATGAATGGGCTTTTTAAGGTGACTGCCTTTTGCCATCAGGGCCCATCAGGACTTGGGAATGCTCTGCCAAAAGAGGCGAGGAAGGAAACTCTAGAGCAGGGGTCGGCAACCATAGGCACGTGTGCCATCATGGGCATGCGTTAGCTTAACCAATGGCACACTGTGTAACAAAGTACACTTCGTTACCAGTGATTATATGGTAATATTGTGTGTGGATAATGGCTCTTTTCAGACATATTGATTATATAAGGTAAATTACACATAGGCAGCAATGTTTATTTATCTAACCTTTATTAGATATTGCAAATAACATATGGTACATTTCTTGTGTTTGACATTATTTATTAAACATAGATAGGTGGCATTCTGGACTGGTTCTGGTGGTCATTAGTGGCCCTGAAAGAGAGAGAAATGTTATTATGTCTCAGATGTTGTTATTTGGTCGATTGAAATGTGTTCTGTTTAATTGTAAGAATGTCTGTGCGGTAATAAGATAAATTGTGGGCTAGAACATTAATTTGGCAAACAGTATTTAGTTGTTTTATATAAACATTTACCTGTATTGTTCTGTCTGCTTCAGGGTGTTCGGCCAAAAGAGTCCCTGGTAGATGGGACACCAATATAAAGGTTCCGAGAGGGACCAAGTGGTCGGATAGGGGAGGGGGTGATAGTTCTGGGGTTAAGGGATATTTATTGGAAGTATGTTTGGTTGTGGACAGTATAAGTAAATTAAAGTAAATTAACCTACATTATGTTATGATTTCCACAGACATTGCAGTTGCGCAACCTAGTTTGATTGATCCACCCCCATACAGCAAACACTTGCCTCTGATTGGCTACCGTACCGTAGTAGGCGAGTACTCCGCTGGAGCAGGAGAGGGATCAGTAGCATGTCTGCAATGGAAGGTTCGCTAGCTAAGAAAGTTAAAGTAGTAAATGTTCGGGCATTTGAGACCTCCTGGACACAATAATGAAGGTTTGTGTTACAGAAGGACCATGCTGCGTGTACTTTTTATCTTTAAAACGTTGTTTGCCGAACATCGAGTGTTAAACGCCATTTTGAGACCAAGCGTGAGAAAACATTCAAGGCTGGGGCAGAGAAGTAACCTGACATGCCAGATGGATTGTTGTTCACAACAATCTCGCGGCAAAATTTAAGCTATTGATGCTATTGCAAAAAATGTTTAATCAGAAAATACATTGCAATCATTTAGCTAAAATGGGAACTGTAATCTGTAACCACACAGGATTAAAAAATATACATATTTACATTTATTTCTGATTAACAAGATTAATGATTTCAAATCAGATATTTCATAAGCATGATGTTCTTGTAATATTCTCATTGTTATGCTTGTTATCTTAATTCTCCCCATAAGTGACATTTATAACTAGATATACTGTAAGCCAAACTGGTGTAATTTTGGTATATTTGATTTCTATTCAGATGTGGATGTATTTCATGGATGGCATTTTATACAGTTATATCATTTTAATATCCTGAGTATGGGAGAAAACATTTTATTTTTTTATGAAATGTTGCTATTCATGGTGCCTATAGCTGGAATAAAATGACAGATTCCTTATTGGATTTTGATGTGATGTCATAATTAAACTTAGGCCTTATATTATATGGCACACTATTAAGAAATTTTGAAAAGGGCACTTCATATCAAAAAGGTTGCTGACCCCTGCTCTAGAGGTCTAAATGTCGAACTCCCAGCCTTGAACAAGGTGCCTATACTGTACCTGCTCCTTAATACTGTACCCAATGAGTACCTAAAGTGTACTCATTGCTTTGATACTGTGTAATTATCTAAAAGCAATAAGGCAAGTTGTATCGCAAACTTTTTAAAACCTACTTTAATGGACATTTATATGCTGCTTTGTGACATTTTATATTTGTGGTATGTCATGGTAATGTTTGAAAACCACTGTGCTAGAAGGGAAGAACACAATGATGATATTCCTTACAGTTTAAATATATATGCCCAATGGAGGCATCATATTCTTGTATCAGTTATCAAATTATGGATCTATTTTAGGCTTCATCCACTGCAGCATATCATTTGTAATAATTTAATGCAGCAATTATACTGTACCAAGTACAAACACCTATAGTACACTTTAAATATACATGGTGAAAATACATTGTATTTGTTGGAAAGACATAGCCATTACAGTATGTTCAGTTTTTATGCTATCCTTTGACTTCATTTGGGTTGACAAGCTAGGAAGAGCCCTGTGAAATCATCTTTAAAACCAGCCACAGTAAATTGCTCTCTGGAAGTTAATATTTCAGCCAGAATCGCCTGGCTCTCATAATGAGTTTTCGCAAGAATTGCTGTGCGCCATGATCATTAACATTGAAATATTGCCATCATTGCATACATGGTGACTTTCAGCAACTGTAGCCAATAATCTTGTTGCATGTCATGTGTTTCTATGCAGCGAACAGCCACTAGAACCCTATTGCATTCAATCTAATGGCCCTACACAAATGGGCTAATAGGGAATCAGCATGATATTGGTCCTACTTCATGGCTTCATCATCCATAGCTAATTGTCACAAGTCTAATGACTAAATTTGGAAAATAGAAAACATAAATGCACTCACGCTAACATGGTCACAGTGACTAAGTCCTAAGTGTTGGATTTTGACCTGCGATGACAAGGACGAAAGTTGTTTTTTTGCTTTTCTTAATAGAACCGCCACGCATGGGGTACATTTTACCACGGAATAATGTTTTTCCAAACGTACATAACTGTCACGGTTCGCGGCCGCTCCGGCAGCAGACAGAGCCAAGCCGTCGGGTCAGCACCGGACAGCGCCGCCTTCACGTCGTCGGCAACCTAAAATGCGCCCACGTGCAGTTGCCACCTGCCCGCTTCCTGGGCGGAAGTTTTAAAAGGGCTTTTCCGTCCTGGCACCAA
>JAODUE010077289.1:0-15038 GCA_027564755.1 Amblyopsis hoosieri
GATATGCTCACATATTTGCAAATATGTGAGGGGTGTACTCACTTTTGTGAGATACTGTATATATATATACACACACACACACTATAAACCCTTTGCATTGCAACAGTATTATAGCTGATAATGTAATGGTATCATGCTTAAGTACAGGACAATAACAGCACTCTATCTGAATGCTAACACAGAAGAAATGGCCCAGACCAGCGAGGTAGACAACCTCCATTATTATTTGTGTATTTGTATTGACATTCAATGATGAACGGTCAACAACCAGAGATTGTTTCATTACATGAAAATAAGCCTAGCCCGTCTAGTGAATACATTTAGTTTCATACATGTGGAGAGCTGTGGTCCTAGTCCTAGTTCCACACGGCATGTCTCTCTGCACTGGGTTTCAGTAGCCTTGTCTTCACAACAGGATTATCTAATTATCTATGATTAAATCTCCTCACAGCCAACCTGCTGGAGACAGGAAATACAAAAGGAAACCCCCCGTATAGTTCCTTCTTTGTCTTTGTTCCATGTTGTCCACAACACACACAGATTGCCTCGGCGTGCGCTTCACCTGGCTTCATGCCGTCTTCGATAATTTCCCGGCGCTCCTGGGCTTTATGGTGAAGCTGCGGTCTGCCACAGGGCTCTGTCCTCGAGACCTGGAGGACTATGGCTGCTCCTGTCGCCACCTGGCGTCAGGAAATCCTGTAGACTCCCTAGACATGTGAGTCTGATATTGACCACTGGAGGCAGCGTGGTGAATAGTGTTTAGTGTCAAAACATTAATGTGATTAAAGGACATGTTTCAACCCAAACCGGGGTTAATTTTCCATAATCTGTAGCCATTTGAGATTGCAGGCCATTACTAAATTATCCAACTTTTATTCACTACCGGGAAACTCACATTAGCTAATGCCAGTGTCCAAAAAACACTTGAAGCTGTGTTTAACCCATTTACCATTAAGACCTAAGAAGCCCTAAAAAAAGCATTCTAAAACCTGAGGCATTGTTTGAAAACTTCACAGAATTGTCAATGTTCACTAAAACCTTTATTTGCCTCTGTAGCAGATTATAGAAACATGAAAAAAAGATAAACTCATTGGCTTTCATTGGAAATAATTTGCCTTTGCTCTAATCATCATCATCGTTAATAGAAAAGCTACAAATATAACAAATACATAAAGTAAACATATCTACACACATATTAGGCCCACAATATTATTTATTAGCCAAAATCATAATCATTATCAGTATCATCATCATTTAACGCCATCGTCATTTATTACCATGATTATTTGGCCTATTACAGATGGATGGAGTCATTGTGAAATCGGGCAAACGTTCTGTAATCCTCCTCTTAAAACGTATGTCTCACTCCCACCCAGTGAGCGTCAGCCACATCATAATCAGTCAGAATCTGCCTTGTTGTTTTTGTCCATAAAGAAACTGCTGCAGGCTATTCGGCATCACTGCCCTCATGCAGATTAGATCTCCAGCCTTTAGCATTAGATTTGGAAATGTTTTTGCGGGTCCACGCAAATGTTAATGCATAATAATGCATTTATAGCTTCCCTACTTGTATCGTCATTGAAGCACAAAGCATTTTACCCGTCGTGTCATCATCTAAAACATGCTCGTGTCTCATCAAGTCTTAAAGGGAGAAGCACACATATACCTATGTCTCATTAAGTCTTAATAAAGGGCAAATGTTGCATCTGTTCTAAATGGGTTATAATGCGTAAACTCCCATCAGTCCACCTGCTCGTCTCATCCCTACATTTTACAAGAGCAGTGTCTAGACTTTGGACACTGGACAGCAGTAGGCCTCTGAACTGTCTAGTCCTGCTAATGGCAATGGACACTGGTCTACCACGTCTTAAAATGTATTTTCATCTCTGTGTAATGGATATACATATATTTGGAAAATTACAATAAATTGTAAAGAATAAGGCGTAATAAAGAATAAAGTGTAAATAATATTACAGTGGTCCAAAACATAGCTGCATCTTGGGACAAGTCATCCATTTTAAAACAGCTAAATTATTCCAGGATGTTCTGAAATATATAACAAGGCTACTGTTAGCATGCTGAAGCAGACATGCCTGTGCATAATACTGTTATGCTATGACTAGAGAGACTAATCTGTCACCACCTTTCCTCTCCAGCTGTTGCTCAACACACAGGCTGTGCTACCAGGCTCTGAGAGCTGTCCCCTGCAGACAGGAACCCCCTCTTATCTCCAATCTCACATGCTCTGTAGGAAATGTCACCTGTGGTAAGACAAGCTTACACCCACCTTCCCCTACAACGAGTGAACATTTTGGAGACAGTGGTGTATGTTGCATAAAATGTGTAGAGATCTGAGGGTGTTATGGAGTGTACATTTAACATGTGTGTGACTACTATACAGCATCTCTATAGAACTATGTGCTACAGGGCGCTGCTATGCAGAAGTGTTAAGGTGTCTTGTTCCCCAGATGAGGGGGACCTGTGCCAGAGGAGCCAGTGTGAGTGTGATCGTGCTGCAGTGGACTGCATGGCTCAGAGCTCCTACAATACCTCAATGAGGAGCCTCCATGGGTCCTACTGCTCTAACCTAAACCACACAGGTAATTACAGGAGCAGGCCGAAAATATGAATTAGCCCCCCTAAGCATATATCATTAGGAATGACAGGCACGAGTTATAATCAAATACACAGGTACAATGAGATGACAGCAATGTGTAAAACAATGAAGAACATTTTCAATTACTTAGTTTTTTGTTCAAACCAACAATTTGTACAGTAATCCACAATGTCTATATGCACTGTTCAAAACATGGAAAATGCATTAAGGGATTCGTCACAAAATAAACAGTGCAGTAATCAGTATATTTTAACTGTCAAAATCAAATGTATCTATTTGAAGTTTGGTAAATTTAAAATGTCCACGCACCCACACTACACCAGCTCATGACCCACTAGTATTGACAGTAACATACTGTTGGAAACCAGAGTGGTGTGTCCTTGTACATGTGAGTACATGGGTTTTGCTTGGAGTAATTAAAAAAGGGATTTTATTAGAATCAAACATACAGTATTCTGCTAGGTATTATGTACTGTGCTGTATACGGCATATGGAAATGTTCTGCCCAAGAGGTTTAAAAAACAAACCGGACATTAGGTAGAGCAGATACTGTAATTGGATAGCTCTTAAATCCCAGTTTTAACCTGCACGTGTACAAGCTCACATATAATACAGGAGCTAAATTTAACTTGTTGTCCCTCAACACAAACTCAAACAAACAACTCCCCAACAAAGTTGTTAGAAATATTGGGAAGGGGCTCAATCCACTTTGACCAGATAACTTGACCAAGAAATGCTACTTACTGCATTATGCATTCTTTTCATCCTTTAATCTCCAAGACGTACCAAGCTTTAAGATGGAACAATTGACACCAAATGACTTCAGTTCAATTGAGTTAAAATTACATAATCCTAACAAGAGCTGTGATGAGAGTTTTCCCTGACGTCAGCCGTTGTGCCGGTGATGGTGAGGGAAAGTAAGTGATTGGTTGGCGATGCTGTTGGCTGAGTCACATTCTTTGAACATGAGCCAATCAAAACGATGACCTGTTGGACTCAAATCTTGCACTCTTCTGCCCACCAACTTCCTTGATATTCCAGTCCCAAATATAGATGTTCTCCTAAAATCTGCAGTTTCTATAATAACTGGAAATTGTAGGAGGCAATTAAAGTAGAGAGGCAACACTACCATACTACTGTATGTGCTTTTAAAAAAATTTAAATGATTGAGAAAACATTTTTAATCAAATATGGATATGGATCTCCCAACAGTTTCTTCCATTTTTTTATTTCAATAACTGTTTGTCATATGTTCTTTAGAATTTAAAATCTGAATTATGCATATTTAATAGATTATTTAGCTGCTCACCACCTGAAAGATGAACAGGAATGCTGACATTTTGAATTGGTGACCTAAACAGGAGTGAACTTGGCTTGGAAATTAAAATAATATGGATAGTGTTATCTTCACTAATTATTGTACCATATGCATATAATTCCTAGTCATGGTATCATGTGGTGGCATGAGAAGTATTTGTCTGCACTTCTATTTGAGAATAGATGACAATTGGTATTCTATTGAGATGCACCGTTTACAAAGTCAAATGTCATTTACAATTTGAAAATATTGTGTTCTATATTCTATATAATAGTATTAATCATTCAGTGATTTTGAATGTTTGCCACCTCCTTCAGTTGGTTACAATATCTGATTAATTGATTTACAGACATAACTCATTATGAACAGCTGATGTTGACAACTGAACTCACCCTGTCTTTACTCAATACAAAAAGTAATTACTGGATAGTCCAGGTAGCGCCTTTGGACGATGTAATGGGACTCAAGGGAAATGTAGTCTTTGTCCCAGGAAACCACATTATAAACATAAAGTCAAATGTTATGCTACATAATAGTTACTGTAACTTGATGAAGCCTCTGATCTCTGGCTGCTTGTGTATGACCAGTAGAGGTTCAGCTACTAATGAACAGGGAAAGGGGAAACGACAGCCCCTCCACAGGGACAACAGCTGACCTAACCCACCCACATCACAATACCCACCCTGCCCAGTGGAGCAGAGAAGCTACCTTCTAATTGGCCTTGAGCTACACATTGACTGCACAGGGCCATATTGTATTTATAGAAAATGGGACGTTCTAAAGTTTTAAGCAAGAAAAGCACAAACACCAACAAATATACTTTATACACAACATTAATGCACACACAAATACACACACACACGTACAGCCACGCATTATGCATATTCAATGTTTTGTCTTTAACTTTATAGAGCATTGAGACTCAGAAAACAAGTTATTTGACAGGTGTCTTGATCTGTATCAGGCTTAGTCACGGGTTATTGCCTTTTAATTTGTGTCTCAAGGACGTGTTTAAATCCTTCCCCATTTGTATTTGAAAACCTCTGTAGTACTCTTTAATTTGGAACATGGCATTCATTGATCCCTGAATAAGCTGCACTGTACATCAATTCTGTGAATACAAACGTGCACAGGTACTCTGTGTGAGTTGTATTGTTGTTTCTGTTTTCTATTGTTCCAGAGGAGTTTGAAAGAGGCCTTTTGGAAGAGGGGGGGACATTTACAGACACTTCCAGTGATTTCCGGAATGTATCTCTAAAAGGTCAAACAGTCACAGGTTTCACTTACCTGTATGTCTCATGTATTTGTGTACTTTCCATTGTTCTCTGTTATTTGAGGGAACCCTTCTGTGACAGAACTGGTTTTGGTGACCTCTCTATTGTTTCTTGTGTGTATTTCATGGTTTGCTGCTGTAAATACAGAATTAAATGAGCCTAAAGAAGCATTTGAAGGGGAAGAGATGGATCTAACCTCCAACAAACCACCAATCGGCAAGCCAGGTCAGTTCATCCAAAGCATGTCAAAGCAACACATATTCAAACGTAATTCTGAGGTTTGAAGTCACATTGTATTTCTAAAAAGCCTATAGTTAATAGAAGAGAATGTATTTTTCTGAATAATGATAGATAATTATACAAATATGCATCCTCAGCTAAGATAAAAGGTTCTCAACATTATCTCTTTCATGAGAACATTTATTAAATAGACAGTACATTTAGAAACATATTACAGTACTTATCTGGTTTGGTACAGGCTCAGATTTGCCAAGTGACCAAGAGAGAGAAACTATAAGTGAAAGTGAGTCAGGGCATCAGACATCGACTACCCACAAGCCACTGGGCTTGACAAGTGAGTATACAGTACAACACCTATTGTTATGTTAACACAAAGTCATCGCAGGATACATTTCCTTTAAAAACTGCAACTTTCACTGTCCTAACAACAGGCACCGTTGGATGGTCTCAAGGACATGGCGGTGAGGTTCTCTTGTGTGTGTATCTGAAGTGAGGTCACTGAACGTTTATTGTCCAATTAGATGACACTGCTTTCGTGATGACATCACCCACATCAGGCAAACCATCATCAGACCGATCAAGCAGCACCTCTTCTAAAAGTCACCCCAACCAATCGTCCGAAGAAAATAATGATGACGAAGATGACTTAGCTAAAGAAGATGGAAAACAGAGTAAAAATAATGATTTCAGGCAACAACAACATCACAAATTGTAATATTACAATTTTACCGTTGAATGCCTAAGAAACTAATATATATATTTTCTACCATTTGTTTTCAGTAAAAGACAATGTTTCAATGTCTCCCATTGGAACCAATAAGTTAACTACAGCGACAGCTTCTGTTACCAAGGCAACCAATACAACCCCAGCAGACTCCAGTGAGATGGACATACCCGCAGGTCAGATCAGAAACACTGCCAGTGGTTTCTGCAATGATAGTCTCCAAATGTCCAAACAGATTGCTCTGTATTAGTTTGGATTATGTGGCATTATATTAATTCAGTATAAGTATGACTGGAAGTTTATTGTAGATAGGTTAGATCAATAGGTAACTACTCTAAGGAGACCTAAAATGTCAAAAAAGACAAATCTTCTTCTGAAACCCAATAGGACCCTGCCAGTGAACTATATCAAACAACCAGTGTCCAGGTGGGCAGTGCAGACAATGTGTGGTCTGCTAGCACCTGCGAAGTGGAGATTTTCCATGCTGACATGTAGAGCAGGAAAAATCATCTGGCTTTCAATCATAATGGTCTTACCAGGCTAGCATGCTTAGGGAAGACACTAACTGCCAGATTTCATACAGGAATAGTTTGTACTATAGGAAAGAATTAAACTTTACAAGTAACCATTTGATTAGTTGAATTTGCAGGTTGCTTGACTGGGTTGTGTATATTTTAATTGAATGCAACATGATCTTCTTTAATCCTTAATAACCACTCAAATGCAGTACCATTTTAGTTATTATCATATCAAGTCAAATTAGTTGTAACACTTCATGTAAAATGTCTGGATTGTATTACAAAGTAGGTGATTTTTCTCATTGATTTCCATGTATTCTATTTGGAGCAAAGCAGCCCAGTCAAACCCGAGTAGCTTTGTTTCTCTCTTACTGTAGGTGTGATGTCTGTTGCCTACAGAGTCACAGCAAGACCTTCTGCTTCAGAGGGCAGAGGAGATGAGGGTTCAATTAAAGGTCAGCTCTCTCATGCGATAATTGTATGCAAAGCAGGGATTATTTCATTTACCGGGTAATGTGTTTGTGAACTCTGATAATGGGCCAATATAATATTACCATGGCAACTACCAGCAGGTCAACATCTTCAGAGAGGAACTTGTTACAAGCATTTACATACAACAGAACCACGACTATTGCAAAGCCACTTGCTACTACTGCTTACAGTTCACTTGAGGATGAGACATTAAGCCATAGTGAGAAAGCACAATACACCTGGTTGGAACCCATGCATTAACCTTTTGCACCAGCATCATACAAAGTGAGAGAATTACTTTCATTTGAACACACCTGCTTAGATTATCTCCTATACCGAAAGTAGCTAAATTAATGGTTAAGACCATTAACAGGAAAATAAGGCTGACAATTTGTAAGTGGAATTATAGACATTGCTGTACGTAAACCTATAAAATCATTCTTGCAGTCACACACAATAATCATCAAATTTACAACCCAGGCCAGAGACCTCTGATAACCACCACCAGCAGCTCAACAGAGGCAGCCATCCACCAGACAACAGCAAAACACAGCATCTCCAGCGCCAGGCCAAGGTCTGACCTCGACAACACCACAAAGACCACAACATCAGCTGGAAGGCCTTCCTCCACGACCACACCTGGAGACCTCTCTGAGAGGAGCCAGGAACAAGAGGAAGGTCAAGGCGAGGAGGCCAGGATGACAGCAACACCTCCGTATCTTGATGAGGAGGCGCAGGCCAGCTCCCAGGAGAAACAGACAGACGGTACATCTTATTATATACAGAGAATTCTAATATCTACCATACAAGATGGCGGAAATACATGTGCACACATCACACATGCTTTCCCCATGTACACACTGTACTTGAGTGTATATGCATGTGCATAGTAGGGCCCCGTTTCCAGAAGATCTATTTGACGATCTTAGGATGCACTTAAGTACCACGTTATTTTATCTGCGTGTTTCCAGAAAGCATCGTTGTTTACGTTAAATCCATCGTAGATTAACGAGGGCTCTGGACCACGTTAGTCCATCGAGATTAACGAGGGCTCTAGACCACTTTAGTCCATCGAGATTAACGAGGGCTCTGGACCACGTTAGTCCATCGAGATTAACGAGGGCTCTAGACCACTTTAGTCCATCGTAAGAGGACCGTAGCTGCTTTTGGACAACAGCACCTCCCTCAACAGGCTAAAATCAACAGCAAATGAAGATGCAAATAAACGCTGGCTAAAAGCTATTGACAATTTATTTAGACCAAATGGACATCTGCATGAACTTGTTAAACATGCAAAACGACAGAGCAGACATGAGCTTTAATCACTATTTATTATTAGGCAGGTATGATGAGGTGAAACGCAGGGACAATGAGATGTCTAAGAATGTGTAAAACAATAGCCTAATTTGCTTTATGAGAAAATGTTGAATACAATTATATTTGTATTTTCATTTACTTTAAGCCCTACTTTTTAGTGCATCTGTGAACAGCAAATATAACAACATACAGCAATCGTGATATTGATCGGACACCATTAGAAAGTTCCCTACTGAACAACGCCACTATATATTCCTACTGCAGAAATGGTTACTGTATTTGATGTCATCAGTATAAATTATGTTTTTCCTACGACCACTTGCCACAATTTGCCATTTTTGTGTCTTTTATTTTTGGATGGATTAGAAGAAAATGTATACGAATTTTTGTCAAGATGTGTTTAACACAATCATGGCAAACAGCAAGCATATTTGTTATATTTTAAACAATTTCTTATCTTAAAATACCATATAGGCCTATAGGCTACATTACAAACAGCCATTTTGGGGTCTAACACATTTTTCTCCCACCTGTAGGATAGTATATTGTAAATATACATCATATTTAGTTATTCAATCTCGTTGAGAGGAAATACACTTAATCAACATGTATTTACATTCTCTAAATTAATTTAATATGCTACCTTGGACAGCTCCCGTAATGCGTAGTTAAAGATGCTCTTGATTAACAAGCAAGTTACGTGCTGCTTCGGGAAACAGGCGTAAGTCTGTCGTAGCTAACAGACTCGCAACGCGCAACGTTAAACCATCTTAAGTGTCGCTATCGGGAAATGGGGCCCAGTAGGTCTAATCGTATTGCTATGGCTTTTGCTATAAGTATAGTTCCTCTTGAAGGGACTTCATAGTGACAGGTTACAGAACACTCACTGTCATGTAAGATGATTAGTGTGTGTGTGTGTGTGTGTGTGTGTGTGTGTGTGTGTGTGTGTGTGTTGCCAGGTGTGGCTCAGAAGCGGGCGGTGCCCTTCTTCGCCTGGTCACTGTTGGAGTCTGTGGGTTTGAGTGATCTGCAGCACCCAGACACCACAGGTACAGGAGACATAACACTCCACACCAGGGACGGCACCATGTCTGTTTTAGGGGGACTGTAAAAAGTAATTTTAGATTAGTGTAACACACTATGAATGAACCTGGTAAAGTTTTAGCCAATCAAAATTTATTTAATATTTTGATAGATTTCAGCTGTTGTTACTCTAAAAATACATGATGAAAATACATTTTCATATTTTACAAAGCAAGTGTTTTTTGCTTGATTCAGACTGACACAGTACGTTGTTTAAATAGCAAATGCACCTGCGCCCATTTGAGCGTGTTCTAGTGTATTGTTGGTGCATTGCTATTTTGAGGCAAGTGAATGCGCGATTGACTAACATTCATCAAAAATTCTAAAGGGAATGGGATACTGGTTCATTATATGTTACACCCAGAACACGCCCATGAATAATGAAGAGAGTAAAGTAAGTACAACAGTCTTAAACCACGCGCCTGGCGCAACAACAACTGTTCTGTCTGCTGTTAAATTAGCATAAGTGGATTTGGACACGGCCTAAATGCAGTTTGCGCTATAGACCATTTGCCTGGGAAAACTGCATCAAGATTGACGAAAGACGTATTTTGAATGACATGCACGACGACCAACTACATAACTCAATAACCAAATCGGACGTTAAACTTACACTGAGAGACTGAAATAAGTAAATAAAGCACTGCAATAGCATTGTCAGAATTACATATAGACATGTGAGTGACAATGCTAACAGCCAATGAAAATCTACTACCACCCCACTTCCTGATAGTGTTAACTTGCTTACAGGGATTTATGTATCAGACGTTCAGCACAGTTGCTTATGTGACGTAGTGCTAACGGACGTCTGAGACTACATAACACCTGACCCGCCCCATTCCTCCTCTAGCAGAGTGCTTCAGTAACATACAGTCATAGAACTAGAAATAACCTACATTACATTGTAGTCCAACCTAACCCCGCCCCCTGCCTCCTCTAGCAGAGTGCTTCAGTAACATAGTCATAGAACTAGAAATAACCTACATTTTAGTCCAACCTAACCCCGCCCACTGCCTCCTCTAGCAGAGTGCTTCAGTAACATACAGTCATAGAACTAGAAATAACCTACAGTAGAGGGTAGTCCATCCTAACCCCGTCCCCTGCCTTCCCTAGCCGAGTGCGCTCTTTCCTTCACGGTGTTCGGCAAGGACAGACGGCCCAGTCAGCAGTTCCGTGCGCTGGGAGAGATGCTGCACTGCTTGACGGGTCGCTGCCCACATGAGTACGAGATGTACGGCTGTTACTGTGGACAGGAGGGCCACGGGCAGCCCAAAGACGCACTGGACAGGTCAGCATGTGGACGCTTATCAAGTCACCTTTACTTACTGTATACAGGTATAAAGTGTTCATAGCAACAGTCTAAAAGGAAATATGCTCGATTTGTCTGCCACTAGATGTCACACTAGAACATCGCAGCTCAAATGCTTGTGGGCCACACACGCACACACTAAAGGCCCAGGTATACTTTCGAAGCCCACTACAGACGGCAATGGATGTCCTACTGAGCTCATAAATGAGGGTTCTAGACATATAAAATGTTTTAATTCCAAATAGCCCACATGTCCACGTGAAGTAGTTGGACCAGCCCATCCGCATTATGCATTTGGTAGTATGCCGGGGCCTTAACACGCACTCATGGCCAGACACCGGCTATGTAAACAAATAACATACCGTAGGAACTAGGATTACAACACACACAGTGTAATGTAATTCTCTGCTCAGGATACAGTACTACACTATATCTAGACTATACAGTAGCTTTAGTTGTTTAGCAGACTTTGTTCTCATCATGCTGTATGGGTGGAGCAGTGGTCAAATGTTGACCCTGGTCTGGCTGTGCCAGTGTGTGTGTACTGCTGTAGTGTGGCACTGTACTGTACTTCTGCCCTTCAGTTGCTCTTTGCACCTGCGTGGGCCAGACACATGCTGTTCATTCAAATGGAGGTGGCTCTACAGCTGGTGTGCTAGCATGTCGCCATGCCGACGCAATCACAGAAACCAGGCACTGCAGATGAATCAGTACGACCTTGTCACGTCCAATGACCTAAGGTCACTCGGCAGGCACCTATGACAGAATCATTCTCCAGTGGGGAAACGTTAGCATTAACAACATACTATGTGTGTGCGTTATGAGAGTCAACCTTACTTAGTACAGTGTTAATAACACATGGAGAGATTAACAGTTCCTTCCATTCTAGGTGCTGTTTTTTCCACCAGTGTTGCCTGAGACAGATCAGCTCCATGGGGTGTAAACGGGAGAGGAGGTTCAATGCCCGGGTTTCCTGTGACAACAGCAGGCCAGCATGTGAGTGTATCGCACCTCTTACTTCAAGTGAATGGATATGTGTTGTCATTGTGATAAGAGCTGCAAATGCACTCCATAGCCACAGATGTGTCATAGCTTTCACCACTAGAGCACAATACCTTCTCCTGTCTGAACATATTTTATTTATCATTACCCGAAATATCTTGTTTAAGAGGCTGTTTGGAGAAGCTGCATTATTAGATACATACAGTACAACTCTGGAAAAAAAATAAGACCACTGCATATTTGTAAAAATATAATAGTAGAAATAAACTGTGAATACAAAACATTTAAAAAATATATAAATTAGTATAGACATAAATAAAATAGAAAATATTTAAAAATTATTAGAATTGTAAAACCAGAGACATTTTCCCAGAGCTGCACTATAAATAGAGAACAACTGAAATCAAAGGATTCTGATTGTTCTCATGTAAGAAATCTGTCAATAAAAGTAATTGGTGTGTGTTTGCTCTGCCGCTCCATGGGCATGCCCAGGCCACGGGGCCAGTGTGTGTGACAAGCTGCAGTGTGTGTGTGACAAGAGCACAGCAGAGTGCATGTCTGCAGCAGCCTTCAACCACAGCCTGCCCTCCCAGCAGTGTGACGGCCCCGCCCCCCCCTGCAGGAGACCCAGGCCGCCACCCAAGCACCGCCTCCCCCCTCCCTCTAGTGAGGAGAGTGAGGAGCAGACATCTGCACAACACACACCTGCTTACAGGTGAGTGTTGAATGCAGATGATTATTGTTACACAAACACTACTTGACTGTCATGTCAATGTTAGGCTAACATTAGCCAGAACAACCCTTCAACTAAATACTATGAATATTATTTTCACTATAGCTATAATCTGCAGTGTCTTTCATATTAGGATTATATTAGGTGATTATCGCAATTTACATAATTTAATGCGATTAACATATCACATATTTTTACCTGTTCAAAATGCACTGTTTTCCAAGTGTTACATTTTTATAAGAAGATATGCCAGATTTATACAATTGTATATATTTTGTTACTTTAAGGGTGCGATTAATCACGACATTGTGTGTGCAGTGATGAAAGCTCAAAGTGGACACAGAAGCAGAGGCCAGGTGCTTCTCCTCCTCCTCCTGCCCTCAGTGGGGAGGAGAGCCAAGAGCAGGGCCAAGGAGGAGAGCCTCAGCTCAGACCCCCGGTCCAGAACCACAGACCCAGCAGGCCTGCTGTGGGACACAGCCAGGAGATGGAGCCTGCCAGGACACCAGCGGGTGCTGTGACAAGACCCGAGGAAGAGGAGGAGGAAGAAGAGGAGGAAGAAGAGGATGATGTCTAAATGTTTAGTATTTGCTGACATGGTGGGTGGGACTAGCAATATCAGTCTGTCTGCAATAAATTTTGTAACTGATAGAAATTAATCTCGATATAAAAATCTGGTTCACATTAAAGCAACATAAAATTGCTTAATACATTTACAGCTAAAGCAAACCAACAAATCTTCCATTATTTGTAGTGTTTTCTTCCCAAGATGCCCAGGGAAACATACAAGATTAATAGCATGGGTTATTCAGACCAGAACATTTCAGAAAATGTCACTACTTTAGGCTGCCAATCAAGACAGCGTATAAACACCATAGGTATTTAAATAAAGAAACAAGATGAGTTTCATTTTTAAAGTGCAAATTATATGAACGGCAAGAAAGACGTCTGATTTCAGACATAATTTCTTTCAAATGTAAATGTTGTATACATGGTTTAAGTCATATGGTCTGGCAACTCCCAGCCAGGTCATGGGTTCGATCCCTGGAGTTGGCCTGCCTGCCTGCATGTAAACATCGTTGGGCAACATGTCTGAACCCTATGTGCTCCTTGTAATACTTCTAACTGTTCATTGTAGGTCGCTTTGAATAAATTGCCTAATTGTAATAACATCTACAATAAATACATTTTAATAACCTTAAATGGATTATAAACAAAGGTGCTTTCTACATGTTGCTGTAGTAGGAATTTAGGATAAACATCACACACAATGTGCAAGTTTTGATAAAAATGTTTTATTGTAATCTCGTACATTACTCTAAATGCACAATTTAGCACATTAAGCACTGAGACGGTTCCCTTTGTGGTTTCAGGATGTGAATTAATCATTTATAATTTAGACCCTGGTGGCTCCACTCAAAAGCTACATGCAATGGATTCATGACTATACAGAGATGTACAGTCATGAAAAAGGGTTTTTACTACAGTATTTACTTTCTCCATCAGTAAGATTATGGAGTAGTGTATGATGGTACATTGCTTATATAATCTTTATTAATAAGAATAGCAATTGACCTGGTGAATGTCTATGAAACCATTTAGGCCTTTAAAGAAATCAATCAAGAAATCAGCCTTGGAAGCCAATACTTCCACCACAACAGGACCAGATCACCTGTGCTATTGTATGTTGAGCAGTTCTGAAATACACATTGATTTATACACGGTGCTTACTGAAATGTGACTTTAGACATTTTCAATCACTATAACAGGCACAGAAATTAGAACATTTAAATCACATAAGCCTACCCTAACAAAACCATCAATATCCCAGTTCTATTATGCTGTATTTCTGATACACTACTACAATATTATTAAATACTGAATTCAGTCCTTAAACCTGAATTTCACATACAAAATGGATCAGATTATTTTGATTTTTCTTACCTATTTTTAAAATCACTTGAAATGTATTGTAAGTACTGTGAAACATTTGTAAACAAGTAAACAACATAAGTAAAATTATCATAATCCATCCAACCATCTGAAGGACATTAAAAGTGTCTGTCACCAGTATACAAAAGACTGTATTAACATCCATAGTGATGCATATTATGAAACAATAAAATGATTGGTTATATGACAAACATATGATGCCTTATTCAAAATATGTTTCTGTGACATCAAATTTGAAATATAAATTATCTATATAATTAGCTTGACAATTATTAAATAATGCTACAAATACTCACAGGAAAGCTATGGGATGAAGACCAGAGGTATTATATAAGTGTTTTCATCCCTTGTGCCAGTAAATGAAACATATAATCCATACAAAAATATATGATATATTGCTAGGACATACAGTATCTCACAAAAGTGAGTACACCCCTCACATATTTGCAAATATGTGAGCATATCTTTTCATGTGACAA
>JAODUE010077300.1:0-11694 GCA_027564755.1 Amblyopsis hoosieri
ATACCTGAACCTTACACTAACTTACCTTCATAACAAAGCTTACATGCACTTACCTTCATATCTGAACCTTACACTAATTACCTTCATAACAAAGCTTACATGCACTTACCTTCATATCTGAACCTTACACTAACTTACCTTCATAACAAAGCTTATATGCACTTACCTTCATATCTGAACCTTACACTAACTTACCTTCATAACAAAGCTTACATGCACTTTTTTATTAGACCTTTATTTAACCAGGAAAGACTTTACAAAACTTTACTTTACAAAAGTGTCCTGGCCAAGACAGCAGCCACCAGCAGTTTCAAAACATAAAAACACAACATTTACAATGCGAGTATTAATAACAATTATACAGCACTAAGTGTCACAATCGTCAGCATCATGGATTTACGACAGTATATGTATCATTTAAAATATATTCATCTAGACGTGCCTATATCCAAGTCAGACAGTAAGACTTTAAAAGCATTAAGTGAGACCAACTCTCTAAGATTTAAATTAGTTTGGTATTATTTTGGTATTACCTATTTACCTTCATACCTTATACTGACCTTTAAAACCGAACCTTACACTAACTTACCTTCATACCTGAACTTTACAGTTACCGTCATAACTGAACCTAACACTAACTTACCTTCACAACTGAGCCTAACACTCATTTACCTTCATAACGAACCTTACACTTATCTTTATAACTGAAACTTAAACTAACTTACCTTCATACCTGAACCTTACACTTACCTTCATAACTGAACCTTACACTCATTTACTGTACCTTCATAACTGAACCTTACACTAACGTGCCTTCTTAACTGAACCTACACTCACTTACCTTCATACCTGAACCTTAAACTTACCTTTATAACTGAACCGTACACTAACTTATTTCATAACTGAATCTTACACTCATTTACCTTCATAACTGAACCGTACATTCATTTATACATACATTATATAATCGAGGCTTACACTCACATAACCAAACCTTAAACTTACTTATCTTAACTGAAACTTAAACTCTCTTTACCTTCATAAGTTAATTCTCAAGCTGAAAACATTTCAAGGAAAATTGTTCTGGGGACTTCGGGAGAATGATGAAGCAGTTGTTTTTTGGCTCAGAATAAAATACTTTTTTTGTTTGTTTTTCATTGTGTTTTATTATTATAGTATTTTCGGCTATTTGTTTTGAGCGTGCTTCCCATAATTCATTCAGTTATCTACAGTATTTGTGTTGTGCATTTGTGCAAAACTTTAGCCTGATCCCGTGCTCTGTGATCTATAGATATTTTGAAGAAGTCTGGTTCAGTGTGCGTGTGCACCCTGTCCCCCTGCAGGGGACAGGGTGGTCGAGTGCTCTTGGTGTTGGGCTCTCAGCCGGAAGGTCGTGGGTTCAAACCCCGGTGTTGACCTACCTGTAAGCATCCTTGAGCAAGATGCCTAACCCCCTACCCCCTTAACTGCTCCCAGTGGTTGGTTGCACCTTGCGTGGCAGCAATCACCATCGGTGTGTGAATGTGAGGCAATATACTGTAAAGTGCTTTGGATAATAGTGCTATATAAAAAAGCTGTCC
This sequence comes from Amblyopsis hoosieri, assembly GCA_027564755.1. Lineage (NCBI taxonomy): Eukaryota > Metazoa > Chordata > Actinopteri > Percopsiformes > Amblyopsidae > Amblyopsis > Amblyopsis hoosieri. Next base: position 1,581 of record JAODUE010077300.1, read on the forward strand.
ATTTACTGCAGGCCTGAAGACTAGATACATACTAGTCAACAGCACTACATCACATAGGTGACTTTTGGGAACTAATATTCTCAATAACCATTGGCAGAGATGGGAACAAATAATTGCTTTTCGAGTCACAAGTAAGTCTTAACACACAAGTCCAAGACAAGTCTCAAGTCATGCACCTTGAATATCAAGTCCTAAACAAGTCATCATGTGTTCTTCACCAAATATAACATAATTTCATATAAGAACAGTAATAGTACAGTATATTAAATCTACGTACATCATTAATGCTTTACAAAATAGATATATTTATTACTTTCCGTGTGGCGGTGTAACTAAAACACAATCACAAAACAAAAGCTCCGTCAGACATATTTCTGCTAAAAATTGTGTAGCGCTAGAGATGACGTAGTCTCGCAGAGCCAGCCTTTACTGGAACACAGCAGTGTATTTTGGGAGGTATTTTGATTGACATGCACAATGACAAACTATGTAACTAGGTGACAAATTCGGACGTCAATCAGAGGAATTTTTTGAGAAATTTCCAAATATGACTCCGACTGTTTTCAGGTATTGTATATGTTAATAGGTTATGGTTACTGCTTAAAATAAATGTAACAGCCGAAATGAATAAATAAAACAGCATTAGTGTGGCACCGGAGTTATGGATACAGACTTGTGAGTGACAATGCTGACAGCCAATGAATATCGACTTCCTCACTTCCGGAAAGTCGGTCTCTATCTTAAACGGGTCTATTTATCAGCTCAGAGTTGCATATGTATTAGCATGTAGTGCTAATGAACGGAATAGGCTGAGACTAGAGATATCAAGACACCAAAGATTTTAGAATGATGTAAAAAGAGCATTGTAATGCATTTTAATGGAGCAAACATTGAATGCTTCTCTGGTCTCTTAATTAACATCCGACTTGGTCATTGAGTTACGTAGTTGGTCGACCTGCATGTCAATCAAAACAAAACTTGTCAAGTAGGCGGGTACTGACGCAGTTAGACAGCGCTGTGTCCCAGACTTTCCATAAGTAAAGGCTGGCTCTGCGAGATAGGTACGTACTGTATACACATGGAGCTGGAGCAAAAACATATTATTTATGTTATAAACATACAGTTTAAATGTTTATTGTAATATATCTTAAAATATTTTTTAAAATACTTTTTTTTCAATTGCAAAGTGTCAACATTTATTAAAAAAAATATATATATAATATGTATAATATTATATTTTAATGTATAATATTAATTGAAAATATATTAATGTATAATGAATAAATCAATGGTGACTCAAAACAGGGGCTGTTGTGTGAATGTGTATTAGTATTCAGACAGATAATCGTATTACATGGATGCCTTATCGTAGTGTCATACAGGTCCCATGTCTCAGTGACTCATTATCTAGGCGTCAACTTTATTTCACTTCACTTTAGTAATTAAAAAGTGATTAGAATCAACCCTGTCTCTCTGAGAACATGATTGTGTTTCAAAGTACCTTGGTTCCTTTTGTGTTGGCTTGTTAGTTTTAATGCAAAAACCGACACACAGCATTGTTTATTACAAATCATGACCGACATGCATATACAGTATCACAGTTAAATAATAATTATAATAATAAAATAACAATAAAAGTGTCTAGGCGCCTTTTATAAATAAGCTATAAGACCTTGGCAAGCCTTCTTTAAACATTATCTAATTTATAATGACAATAACAGTATGTCAACACAATATGTCTCTTTTGGAAGAGTTTCACAGGCTGAAAAAGGCAAAACATTAAAGGAATCCATTGGCTCTGACTTTAGTCAGATACCACACAGACTCACTGCGGGGACCCAGACATGTTGAACATCTTGATCTTGCAGTATGCATTCATAGATGTAACTGAGCTCTCTCTGAGCAACAAAAGCCCTTCAACAGTTTGCAGGGTACACAGAACATAACGGAAGCAGCTGGATAAACCTCATCCTCTGGCAAAAGATGCTGTATTTGAAATAACAACTAATAATAAAGCAACTCCCCCGATCTCCATCACCCTACCCCTCCCAAACTGACAGCTGGGTGCAGGGTAGTCCCACATGTCAACACACTGGGAACATGATCTATCAGCCCCACCCCTCCCCTTGATTAACAGACTTTGGTAGGCAGTGCTGTCCCCCTCCTGCACCCTCCACACACACACACGCACACACACGCACGCACGCACGCACACACACACACACACACGAACGGCGCGGTCTTCATTGATCGGTGACCAATAGGAGGCCACTAATGGCCCGTCTGCCTGGGGCCTGGGGGTGGTGCGCCCCCCCCCCCCACAGGCTTACCAGTGTGCATGTGGTGAAAATGAGAGAGGCAGTGGTGTAACCTTATGGTCTGGCCGCCATCTTGGTAAGGTCCGAATCCTTTACAGGCAGGTCTGGCCGCTTGGCAGCCATCTTGGTAAGGTCAACGTTCTTACAGGCAAGTCTGGCCACCCGGCAGCCATCTTGGTAAGGTCGACGTTCTTCCAGGAAAGTCTGGCCATTGGCAGCCATCTTGGTAAGGTCGACGTTTTTCCAGGAATGTCTGGCCATCGGCAGACATCTTGGTAATGCCTCCAGGCAGTTATTAGGAAGACCCTATGTATATGAATGGGGAGAGAGTCATAACTGTACTTGCAATGGTCACAGGGACATTAAAACCTGATAAACTGTCAAATCTGATAAATAAACTAAACGCTTAGAACGTTTGGTGACTCCACAGGTAATACTGCTACTACACATGGTCAAATGTTGACTAGCATGAGTCCAACCACACAGTTGGCTTAATAGGTTAAGGTCTGGTCATTATTGTCTGGACGACTGGCTCATTTTCGTCAACTTCCATATTTGGCATTATGGAATTCTCCACTGGAGTTCCATTCAGAATTCTTGAAGTGGTCTGTTTCTTCTTCAATGTGTCTGGTGTTACTTCCCCATAACAGTTACCGCGTCAGATATTCCTCTAAACAGCTTTGCCCTTTGCTCAGCTTTCCTTTGACGCTGTATCAAGTTCTGAGCCAGTATGTGGGTGGCAGTCACCATCATACCAAGAAGAACGAGGTGGTTCTTCAGATTTGTATTTGCTTATGTCGTCTTCCCGTTAAATATTCCACTAAAGACAGCAGTACATACATAAATCATAAAACAACTCACAGATTAAAACACAAATGATTGAAGTAACAAAAAAATAATGACGTGCGTTTTATCTTGTTTTTAACCTTCACAGCGTTGTCTTTGTTGGGGCTGGACCGGTGGCTTCATTGTCTGTGGGTTAGCAACCTAGTGCTCCCAAGAGCCTTGCACTTAGCCACACAAGTAACATTTAGCAATTTGCTAGCGGCCTCCTGCCCACTGACCGTGGTGCAACAGGGATTGGACGGGGTGTCAGCGGCTGTCAGACAGGTGCGGGGGTCTGACATTTAGCCCCCCCACATTGTCCTCCCACGCTAATCCCTCTATTGTCACTGATTAGCAATATCATGGGAGCGTTGCTTTGGGACGGGGCGAGCAGCCGGTGGCCGCTCGGGAGGGCCAACCGAGCGGGGACAATGTGCTGTCGTTGAACACGCTGTCCGGTCTCATTATGTCGACGTACCAGGGCCTCAGAAAACACGCGTCTCTGGTGAGTTCTGATGGTGTGCGGGGCGGAGAGCTCGCTGCCTGGGGCGCAGGACCGTGGGTCTGTTTTAGCTCCAGGTCAAAGGTAGAGTCAGTGATTATAAGCTAATACTGTCTTTGTCAAATTCAGCACACATCTCCTCGCGGTCCAATAAAGCTGCCCGTTCTGTGTGCGTCCTGAAAAGATTGTCCTGTGCTCTTACAAAGCCTGGTTTATACTTGACGGAGGCACAGCGTCGCGTGCCATAACTTACGTCAAATTTGTGGGTGCGGCCTGGGCGCCTTGCTTCCATGTGCCTGTCGTGAGCTTTGGCCGTTCCTACTCATTTTTGTATATTATAGTCACCTTTCGTTTGAGAGAATATCGCTACAATGCAAATTCCAGGTCGCGTGGAATATATTATGCTCGAAGTGGGTGTGCCCTATACGCGCACCGTTCACGAAGGGCTGCGCCCCCAAAGCAACGAGTATGTTCCAATCTTAAATGGGAACACAAACAAAATGGTGTAGACCTTTCCACACAATACTATCGCAGCCTTGGCAATATGTTCCCAATGTGTGGGGCGGAGCTTCTGAGGGAAGCACCCTATGGCATTGAAGGGAGAGGTAATTTTGTTCAAACATCAACAAGCTTTCTCCGGAATGTCTCCACCTTTAAAGCTGCCGCGTTGAGTTTTACAGCAAACTGCTTGCTTTACATCTGAAATGATCCCTACAGTAAATGAAAAATTGGCTTGTGCTTCTAACCGTTACTCACATATGCACCAACTCACATAAGCACCAACACCATCCAGAGTCACACAGCAGTTAGGCTACACGATTTAGCTAGCGTCAATAATGGAGAAAATGTGACTGTTTGCATGAAAATGAACGTTTTACGGTGTGGTAGGCATGATTGATGCTCTGGTACTGTTACAGATGAAACAGATAAAGCGGTTATCATTTCCACTGTGACAGTAAGAAGGATAGAACTTGCATGAATAGCACAAGAACTGTACAAGGCCCCTGTCAAAACACTTAAATGACTCTTGGACTCTATAGTGAAGCGTCTCTGTGGTGTAGGAATAGCATTACACTGACACAGTCATTGGACAAAGTGTATAACTCACAATTTCACCCACGGCGATCGCTGCAACATGCTTGACAACACCAGCCTTCTTTGAATTGAAATGAAATCCAATTTCCACCGCCATTTTGGTAGCTATAGTGTCCCAGGAGCTGCAGACAGGCCAAGCTATATTCCATTTCAAGAGTCCAAGATAAAAGCTGACATTCGCAATGAACTGGAGGCTGCTCCATACAGTATTTTCTGCTGTGTCTGGTGGTTTCACCTGTGAACATCCTAGAGCAAGATGCCTAACCCTACTCCTTGTAATTGTACGCAATGTATGTCTCTTTGGATAAAAGCTAAAAAGAATTAAATAGATTGAATAAATACTGTATACAGTGTATGCTGTGCCGGACCGCGTGTAGCAGGACCGGCCAATATGAGTAAATATCGCTGACTGACTACCTGACTGACTGAAAAAGCGCATGCGCTACATTCTAGAGTAGGTGGTGGTAATGCACCATGTAGACAGTAGGTGGTGGTAATGCACCAATAGCGTTGGATCACAACTTCAGTGGAGTTTCACAGAAGAACCTTGCATGCTAAACTATGTATCGGCCTTAGGTGTTGCCTGCGGCCGGCTGAACTACGCTTGCCTAGTTTTTACTTGTTTTATATTACATTTTATTTCTCAGTACATGCATGGGTCTATGTGCTGCCCCTGTCACCCACACAAGAGATTGCATCCACTTGTTTCCTAGCTGGTATGGTGGCTGACGCTGGTACTACAACCAAATGCTGTTTTGTCCAAAAGCCAATTAAAACAATGGTTCCTTTAATGTTGGTTCAAAACTTAAACATGAAAGATAATGTCAGCAAGATTTATATATATAGATATAGGCTAGCTATATATGATTCGTGGTAGTGGGTGTGGCCAGTGGATAATCTGGATAATGTAGTGTCACTTAAATACCCTTTGGGGAAATAAAATACTTTTTTGGGAAATAAAATAATGTATTTGTCAAAAAGCTATGGCAACACCAGTAAAATCAATATGTTCCATCTGAGCGTTGCAGTGAAATAATTTGAAAATACTAGAGGTGTGCTTTAAATGTGATAAAAACTGTTCTATTTGCGTGCTGAAGGAGCACCTGATCTTCCAGCTTAGGTGTGCTTGTGTTTATATTAATTTCAAATATCAACAATCGCTCTCCACCATCGCTTAGCACACCTTTAGCAGGATGAATAAACGATAAGATCACTGTGGAACCACACAAGACGAGGGGTGCTTGTACTCTGCTTAGTTCCCTGTCCTCGATGCTGGACCAGCTACCTCCGAGTGACCTGTGGAAAAGGCATTAACGCTTGACATTTAAATGCTTTAAAGATGGAGATTGTGGCTTTATTGAACTCATCGACTGTGTGTGTGAGAAACACAGTAGGCTGCGGACCTCGGATAGAATAACATCAAAATGAAAGTCAACTTGATTTGAACACGCCAGGGTTGTTTTCTGTTTTGTTATGTTTGTAGCGTATGAATACAAGCAAGGTGGCGCACATGAAAATGGCATTCCTAAATCCACCCGGTAGACAAACAAGGCAAAAGACAAGGGAGGAGGAGGAGGATGGTTTCATTTAATTAAGCAAAGATAGCAAAGCTAGAAAATGCATTAGGGAAGGGAGTGAGACTGACGAGATGGAGGGAGGACTAACCTAAACCTATTGCAGGTCACGTTTGAGTCGTCCTCAACAAAAAAAAGGGGAACGTTGTTTCTGGAGATGAACCCGGGGAGGTTATGTCTGGTTCTGTGACAAGCTCAGACACTGATTTAAGGGATGGCCGTCCTTGGCTTGGGAACAGCCTATATGAATATAAACTAGCACAGCGGCGAATGGTTCAGACAGTAGGCATACCCTCATTTCCAGATTGCATGTGGATTTTCTAGCAACATACTAAATTATTCATGTTTATCTATATATATATATATATATATATATATTGTGTAAAAGTGGATTTTCTATAATATGCTTGAACACCATTTTTTTTTTGTAGTGATGGAAATTCATTTCAATGTAAAGCAGCATCAAAATGATAAATGGATGACATTATGTCACACTTGATAGCCACATTCATATGCAAAGAAAGGCCCAGGTGGGAAAAGGTAGATTGCATCCGTACAAATGCTGGGTATTAGTAACTCTGAGAGCCTGGTCATAAAGAGGAATTGGTCACAGCGTGATGCTTGTCTGACCTGCATGTGCTGTACAACAATATCACAGAGGGGTGTTGGATTATACTGTTGCATTCACAATCAATCAGTGTGTTGAGAACACCAGCCTTGCCAAAAATGCATTTATGAGAATCATTCTGAATTCGGGATAAAAACAAAACACTGCATTGCATTACAGTCAAATATTTATCTACACTACTGGCTGAGGTTGTGGCTTGGTTGACGTATGTTCACCATTGCACTATGATGTCTGCTATGCTGGAAACGACATTTTGTTTTTCTAATTGTATTCTAGGCTTTTAAATCTATTGTTATGCATTATATTTAAATCTTATAACATGTTTATATGTAAAGCACATTGAATCTGCCTTGTGTATGAAATGTGCTATATACATTAATTAAGTGCCTTGCCTTGATTATTCAACATGTTCTATTTATTAAAGCAAAGAACAGCCTGTATAACACTGGTTGTTGCTTGTTGCAAAACGTGTCCAGCCATTGTTTTTTTTTTTGGGGGGGGGTTTGCATTTAATACAAGGCTTCTCTTAATTGGTACATTACATTCTTTGTTCAAAGATCAGCTTGTAAAAGCTTTTCAACAACTTCATTACTGCCAAACAATAGGTGGCAGGACCACAGGTGTGAAGCTCTCTATTTTACGCTACTGTGCTATGTAACAATTAGGGATGGGATAGTATTTTACAGTGGTGTATTGTTAAATCCATAATCGTCCAGTTCCTAGTTAGTGCCACTGTATTGATACATGGAAGCATAATTGATACAAATGTGCCTTCAGACAGAATCCCAGTAAGAGCTTTGAGAACACTGATGTGGCTATGCTATTGATAAATACTGGAAATGACTCGTAGAATGAATTGTAGCAGCTGAACCTTTATTACCTTATTGTACTGACAATTTCTAAAAAGTTAAACATATATTATATGTATATATACTTTATATCTTCAGAATTATTGATTATGAAAATACTTTTTTTGAGGTCAAATTGTTTTAGATTCATGTCTCTCCTAATAGCCATGGCAGGGTTTTGAAGATGTTCAGGAACCTCTAGGGTTTAATACAATTATGGCTTGGTTTGATTGATTGGAGTGACGTTGGGCAAATGTCAGGAGGGGGTTGATTGAATAGTGGACCTGTCACGGGGACCCCAAGCACCCCCTCTGGTAATTACCACTTTCTGTGGCGGTTCCTATAAATTGGCCAATGCTTCGGACATTTTAGCATGCCTTTGCCAATTAATGACTTTAGGGAAATGTCACTTTAGTGAAAATAGTTAAACTACAGCATCTAAAGCAAAAAGCAATTGGATAAATGGTGGGTTGTGTTAAAACTGGTTCTTCAGACAGCTATGCTATATGCTGGTGTATTGCTTGGTAATGCAATAGAAATTGAGATGTTCTCCCGGCTCACATAATGAAGAGGGGGAAAAGTGAACATGTGGTGCCTTACTTACTGCAAGGCAACACACTGGGAACCAATCTACCTGATGCTGTATCCACCAGGGTCATTTGTTGACATCTGTGAGCCCCCTGTCAGTCCTTAGTGTGAGGTTGCCAGATGGATTGCTGGGCTATAAGGCCCACCGAGGCAGATTCATGCTGTTATCTGTCCAGACGGGGTAAAAAGAGGAATAAAAGGGGAGTGGTTGGTGGGGTGCGGAGGAGGAATATAAAATGCAGAAAAGTTTGGTTGTTGTTTGTGTCAACTCACAATCGAGGCCCATAAAGTATGAAATATAGGCATATATATATATATATATATATATATATATATATACTGTATATATATACACACAGTATATATACTCTAGGTAGGCAAACATTGTAGAGAATAAGGCATCAAGAATCATCTCAGTCTAAAATGCACTTCACTGTTCCACGTCAGATGATACCTAAAGACGAGTCAGCCTTCTGTGTAAGAGTTCTGATGTGTTATCAAAATCAATTAGTTCAGTATTGTCTTGATACTGTAGCTTCAGTTTGACTTCACCACAAGAATCAGTCTGGACAGCTTGACATCGTTGCGCTTGAGTCCGAGCAATGATTGTCCTGATGAATCCGCATCGTACTAGCTACGGGCGTGTTTCAGGTGTACCACCAACAGTGAAAGCAACTCTAAAACAACAACGGCGGTTCCTAAAGAGGTTAATGCTGCAATAGCATAATTTTTTTTTAAATTTATTATAACAGCAAAGAACAGCACTAAAGGCTTCTCTGAATGGAACATACAGCATGTTTTCACTATTCTCCCAACTGGCTTCTGCAAGCGTTTAATTGGCTCCACTGGTTCACAGGTTCGTCCAATCACCTACCACGTGTGTTTTGAAGGTGCCTCCCCTTTTCAATCTGGCGCGTCAGGTTAGGAGTATGCACGACTTGCTGTGTAAATAATGTGACGACAACGACAACCAAAATTGACACATCATACATGCCAAGCTAACAAAGCTAACTAGCTAGCTACTGGCTTCATAATGTGCAGTAATGTGAACTGGAAGCCTATATTGCTAATAAAGCTAACTAGCTAGCTACTAGCTTCATAATGTGCAATAATGTGAACTGGAGGCCCATATTGCTAACAAAGCTAACTAGCTAGCTACTGGCTTCATAATGTGCAATAATGTGAACTGGAGGCCTTTATTGCTAACAAAGCTAACTAGCTAGCTACTGGCTTCATAATGTGCAATAATGTGACCTGGAGGCCCATATAGCTAACAAAGCTAACTAGCTAGCTACTGGCTTCATAATGTGCATAATATGAACTGGAGGCCTGTATTGCTAACAAAGCTAACTAGCTAGCTACTAGCTTCATAATGTGCAATAATGTGACCTGGAGGCCCATATAGCTAACAAAGCTAACTAGCTAGCTACTGGCTTCATAATGTGCATAATGTGAACTGGAGGCCTGTATTGCTAACAAAGCTAACTAGCTAGCTACTGGCTTCATAATGTGCAATAATGTGAACTGGAGGCCCAAATAGCTAACAAAGCTAACTAGCTAGCTACTGGCTTCATAATGTGCATAATATGAACTGGAGGCCTGTATTGCTAACAAAGCTAACTAGCTAGCTACTAGCTTCATAATGTGCAATAATGTGACCTGGAGGCCTGTATTGCTAACAAAGCTAACTAGCTAGCTACTGGCTTCATAATGTGCAATAATGTGAACTGGAGGCC
>JAODUE010077310.1:0-15038 GCA_027564755.1 Amblyopsis hoosieri
CTCTCTCTCTCTCTCTCTGTCTCTCTCTCTCTGAGCTCAACCAATCAGAAAGGCCATGCGGGAGATGGATTGAGGCCAGTAAAGGGCTATGCCTCTTAGGCGGGGACAAACAGAGATTTATGTGGCCTATAAAGGAGAAAGCCATTAGGGGACCGGCTGGCATTTCAGGAGTGGGGCGATGAATCTACAATACTTCATCTGCCCTAATAAACACACTCTGATGGAACATCGTCATTTTGTAATTGGGCTAAAATGTTACAAAGCACTGTCTGTGTGTGTGCGTATGGCGCACGTGTGTGTGTAGACGACATACCTATCTATTGTTCTCAGCACTGTAGCTAACCTGAATCTTTACAAATGCCAGCGCGTTAAAACAGGCCATCAGTGATAAAGCTGTTAACCAACCCCCCCTTCCCCGTCTACACTTAAGTATACACTTAATCAATTTTAGATCATAAAACACATTATGTCTGGTTCCAACTAATTAAGGGCTTCTGTAGTCGCCTCTCTCCCTCTCCATACGTCTTAATTGGTGCTCCTGGCTGGCACAGATACAACAGTTCAACGCCCCCCATGCTCCAATGCACCAGGATGCAGTAACTGGATGCCCCACTATTCCCCACGTAAATCCCCAACCAGCCAGCATGAAAACACATCCTTGGAGTGCCATGAATACTGTATTGAACAGTGGGGATTAAGAAAGAGTAGGAGTCTTCTGAGCAGGGCAGGGACGGGTATGAAGCAAAGTACACAGAGCGGTTATGATGCCGGGCTGTCAAAGGCTCATTCAAAATGGATGAAAAGGATGCTAGCTCAGTCACGCCACTGAGGGTAAGGGAGTACTTGGCACAGCTACACAGCTGACAGCCGAGCTGTACACACAGAATACAGAGTGAGGCTGCGGCAAACACACACAAAGCCTGTGTTTTTTTGCCCGCTGGCAAGCTGCAGCTGAGCAAGGCATCACTGGAGATCACACCATTGAGAGTTAAACGTCTGGATCAATGCCGGGGGCGATTGGGTCAATACAGTCAAAGTGTGGAGCAGTTTGTGGCCTCAAACGTGCAGATATAGCCAGGGCAATGTTTAGTCCAACACCCAATTAGTTACTTGATATTAGCTGTTCCCTCATAGATCATTATGCACATTATATATTATAGTCCAACGTGCTGACAGAGACAAACATGGCAAAACATAACCAAAAGCAAAAACAACAAAATAATCACATCACTTTCTTGTTTCTTTTTGTTTTGAGAGAGAGAGAGAGAGAGAGAGAGAGAAAGAGAGAGAGAGAGAGAGAGAGAGAGAGAGAGAGAGATTAAGCTCTGCCCACGCATGAGTTACGATCTAGAGATTCTAGAGAACTAATCTGTGATATACATTCAAAACACAGTGCTTGTGTGTGTGTGTTACTTCAGCGTGTGAGCCAGTCAGTCCAATATGAGGAAGAGCTGGAATCTAAGAGACACAAATATAGCTTTTCGTTATTGTCTTTAGCGGGTACTGTGTTTGCTATCTTCAGAGGGGTTAGAAAGGCAGCATCTGACATTATAAAACAAAGAATGTTGCATATTTCCAGTTTGCAGGCATCAGGCATCAACTGTACATGCACAATAAATAACTTACTTCGGTATACTTTGTCTGCTGGGGTGAAAATGTAATGAGCCAATTAGCTGAAATACAAAGTAGCACACAACTGCTGGGCAAAGCTCTCATGAGGGTTATGTGAGCTAAACTGACTGTTAATTAGTGAGCAACAAAAAAGCCAAGAGGGCATTACTGTAGATTTGCTCCAAGTCAGAGCACGCTACTACCCTCTCTTGACCAGCAGGGGGAGCAACAGTGGCACAGAGGCACCACAGCCAGCCCAGACAAACATGACCAAAAAGACGAGAGACGGAGAACAATGCCGGACGGGAGCAAGACCAAGCCAAAACAACTGACCCTGCTCATGACCTTGTTCCTGACGCTGACGCGGTTCACCACTGGCGTTCTGAATCAAAACTACTCTACCATTCCTGCACCACAAACCACCAGGTCCACCTGTGTGGCCAGCGGGTTCTGACTGTCTGGAGAGGACAACACTCCTCCACGCTCAGAGAAGGACGTCCCGCCGTAGCCGAGCCGACCGACCGAGGAATGACACACTTAAATAGAAACCTCTGGCGCACTACAAACACAGAACAAAACAATGAGAAGAGAGAGTGTGTGTGTGTGCGCGTGCGTGCATGTGCTAAGAACCTTCTGCCGGAGCAGCTTGTTGCGAACGCGGCCCCATAGCTTGGCCCCTGTGTTGGTGTGCCTCTTGAGGGCGGGGGTGTGCGGACCCTCTCCGCCCAGCTCCCGCGGGCTCTTCTCCAGGCAGCACTGCTGCTCCCGCGGGCTCTGCTCCACGCAGCAGTGCTGCTCCAGCCGCTCGCACACAGAGTTCAGGTTCACATCCGACACCAGGACCTCGGTCATCCCTGAAGCCTCTGGGATGTCCCCCCCCCCCCCCCCACCGCCGGCACCACCTGCCCTTCTCCCTCAACGCTAAGGAAGGAGGTTAAATCCTCTTGCGTCCTCTCTCTAGCTCTGCTCGATCCACCTGGCCGAGAAAGTAGAATCGAACAAATATGACGCACCAGAAAATTAAATAAAAAAATGTTATAAAAAAATTAACGAAATAAAAATAAATAAATAAAAAATGTCCGGGATGAGATTTCCTTATCAAATTCGTAGGCTGCCCCAGGCTCAGGAACGACTGAGTGACTGAGTGACGCTTGCACGACTAGACTAGCGGGAGCTGAACAGGCGATTATCTCGGTCACTGAGGAGAGAGGTCTCCTGTGATTGGAGGAGGGTCCCAGGCTGAGAGGCTCTTCGGTACGCAGAGCTCGCTCCTCCGCAGTCCGCTGCCAACATCTCCTCCGAGCATCACACACTCTAATGCACCACGGCTCAACACACACACACACTCACTCACTCCGCACGAGAGAGAGAGTGAGAGAGAATCAAGAGGGAAGTAACGTGAGGCAGAGGAAAAGAGAGAGAGAGTGAGCGAGAGATGGAAAGTGAATAAGCTCCGGTTCTCCAGATGTGATAGACACACCTCCAGACTCCAGAGAAGGGGAGGGGGGAATGGTTTGGGATAGAGAAGAGAAAACGGGGGGGGGGGGGGAGAGAGAGAGCGAGAGTGGCTGACTGTTGCAGCTGTCAGTTGAGTCCCTGCGTTTTACCCTAGCCCACCTCTCACATAGGACGCTAATCATAGAACACAGGAGGTGCTAATGTAGAGCGGTAAAGTGTAAGAGAGCATGTGTTTATCTCAATTATAGCACAACATGAGTCACATTGGATAATTAACAATACCAACAGTACCAAACAACCCGGAGGGAAAAGCAAAGTGAAACAACTAAATTCTATATTATATATAACATTATTATTGAACTAAATAGGGGGACTTTAGGTTTTAAATGGTTTATCCACATTAGTCACCTCTCGCCATGCATGTTCTATTACTATTCTCCTTAATTCGAAACAATCATTCACAGCGCTTTTATTTCTACCGTTACCGTCCAATTACATGCACGCACACATCTTTCCACCACAATGGTTAACCCTGCTCAATCAGCTGTCTGTCCACAAGAGGATTCATTCAACGTAGGCGACACACCCTCTCCAAAAGCACTTGAAAGATATATACTGTACTATGAGACGGGGAAGGCTCGAGCTCCCTGCACTTAAAAGACCTATTTCTCCGTGTAATGGGTCGATACGGGCAGGGGAGGCATCGGGTGCCTGTCATATCCCATCTACCAACCGACGCAACTCATCCGGTTCCACTGTATTGTCGCAGCGATCGGCTCCACTGGGGAAAATGTTACGGACACGCGGTTGCATTCTAAAGACCCCCGCAGGTCAGACGGCATGTCTACTGGGCTGGGGTTCATTACACCGTGGCACAGAGGTCAGCCACCAAGAGGTCAGCCACCGACTTCTCTACCTCATAACACTCCCAACTAATTGAAATGTTCTAGAACGACCCATCTTCCATCCCTATTTAAAATATAAGAGATAGCCTTTACGTCCTCTTAGATCACCTCATCTTAGTTAAGTTTGCACCTAATTTCCAGTTGTTAGCTAATTACTTTGAAGATTATATGATAATATGTTATAACTGTAGGTAATGCATATTGTAAAATGTATAGTATATCTGTAGTGGCATGTAAGTTAGTCGACATGCTGCTGTCATTATTCTAACAGAATGTTAGGTTGCTTATGGTATCTGGTGCGTGGCCTGTTGTGACATCCCTGGCCTGGATGTGGTTGGAACTTAATTAGCCTTAATTGGCATCACCTGGCCGGGCATTATAAGAGTGCTCCCAGCACACCATTCGCTCTCTGACCCTCCCGGCACCACACATGCCGTTTGTTGTTTGGTTTGTTTCTTAGTTTAGTTAGCATGCAACAAGCACCACATATTCAGTACATACGCCTACAGACGTTCACACTCTTTGTATGTTAGTTTGAAGGTTTGTGTTTTGTTTGGTTTATGGCCTTTGAGTCAGGCCGTAACACCTACTCAGAGACTGACAAATGTCGCTTTAGAGAAAAGCATCTGCTAAATGCTATACATGTAAATGGACTCACAGTCCACTGGCTCCTGGAGGGTCCCCATGCTGATGCCAGGTGACAGAACGGTGATTAACGGGCTGTAGAACACAAGGATGTTGATAAAATAAAGGAGCCATGAACGTGTTAGCCAACCACAGTTCATGTTGGTAATCAATGAATCACTCAGAAAGCAAGCTTGATTCGTTTACTTATTTTGTTGATTGGAACTGCTCACTCCCACTACAGTTACGTCTTGCTTGCTGTAGCAGGTCACGTTCAACAGGAAATAAATCGCCCCATAAAAAGAAAACATTATTAATCTTACTAAGAGGCCTAATATGACATGTTGAATGAATCAAGTAAACTCAATAGAAACGCTGTAAGCACAAAGAGGCTCTGAAGTAGCTTAGATAAAGTCAAGTAACGGATAGAACTACACAATATGATGTCATGGGCAACAGTTAAGATCGTGTGGGCTTACGATGTGTGTACTCTACAATGGAGATAACAGCAATGACTAGCCTGTGTCTGCTGTTTGTCTACCCCCTGACTGATAGCATTGTGTGCGTGCGTGCGACTGTGCGTGCGTGCAGGAAGGTGGGGAATTGCAGACTTAAGCCACTGAGGGTTAGCGGAGTGTATTTTTAACTTCCAGAGATGGAAAGTTAAAGTATGATACACACTCCGTTCCTGGAAGGAATGTCTGGGGAAACCATGTTTTGGAAAGAAAGGAAGAAATAATAATGATATTTGTGGGCAGAATAAAAGAGGAAAAAAAGCACAAATTATTCATAAAACAGAAAAGCCTAAAGTGTTATATAAGATTAATTATTAAACACTTTAACTTTAATATATAAAATGTCACCAATAGGATTATCTGTATTTTACCACCTTAAGCCCAATTTAAAATAGACACGGTTCCCAAGAGATTTCCACATCTACACTGTATTAAAGTTAATAAGGAGGCTCTTGAGAGACAGGAGGAAGGCGATAAAACATAATGGGAGAATATTGAACGTGAGAAATAAAGATAAAGGGGATCAGGCGGGTTGGAAACTAAAAAGGTAAGAGAACATATGGAGTAACACAGAGTGCCTGGGCCTCGACATCAGGGCGGTTCTTTCCACTTAATTATAGATGGGCTGGCTGGCACAGCCCCTCGTAAAACTGCTCCCTTATGACCGACAAGAACAGAGAGCGGAGGGAAAGGGGGGGGGTCCTGGTTTCCACTAAAAAACTAATTTGGGGCTTGTCGACTTGTGTCACTTAATCTACTGTACGTGATTCTGTATAAAAAAAAACAAATCCCTGCCAGTTTCAACACAATGCAGGCAACCTCTGAGACTGGGGGGAAGACTTACCGATCCATTTAAAAAGACCATCATAAATGACTGAGTGGCTGAAATTCCATGATATCTAGTTAATTGACAAAGAACGTTCCCAGTAATGGGCCAAATTCTTAATCTTGTCACATAGCAGGTGTCTTTGATTAAAGGTTCAAGGTTCTTGGGAATTCTGGTTTCCTGATAAGATGACCTTCAACATACTTCCAATACAATACTACAGCTCATTTCCCCCTGCCTCTAGTCACAAAGAGCTACCCAGACTCTCCAATGGAAAGCTTAATGATGATTGGAACGTGAACAAGATATAGCAAGATATACAGCAATGTGGTAATATAGCAATAATTCAAGCTATGTTGAGGATTGATATGCCAGACTTTGTGGGAATTCCGACCCATTTGCAAGCAATCTTAACTGATTAATATTATACAAGTCCTGACTTTATATCTGTTACATTGAATTACTAACTGTACATTACAAAGACATCACAAAAACATACCCATTCAGTTACAATAGGTAAAAGTAGCTTTTAAATTCCACTCATTTATAATGTGTCCTACCCCCGGCCCCCAGCCTATGTAATTGTTTTTCTCTACAGACAATGTAACTGGCTGTCATGAATGACAACAAGTGTAGCTTCCACCTGCAGGCCCCATACCGTATGCAGGTATGCTAGTACACAGCTATCGTACATTCGCCAGCGGGGCTTTGAAGTATGCCCTGCACCAAAGCTACGTTGTCTGCCATTTGTGGTGTTGTGCTCCAGTAGTTCCACACTGTAGCTCCAGAGGAAAGACGTCCCAGCCCACAGATGATCATCGTTTGGAGCACAGACACTGCACTTATGATGAAACCTTCCGAAATGGCAATATGCTGTTATTTGACTTTGTCAGACAATAATAAATGACTGTACTGTATGTCGTTTGTTTACGTATCTCTCTCCGCGTGAAAGCCTGCGATTGGCTGGCCTTACGACGAGACCCATGAGCTATATTCTGAGCACATAATTCAATCTAGTTATTATAACAGCACAACAGTCAGTCTGAATAATATCCTTATAAAATGACCCCCCCCCCAAAACACCCAGACCATGAAGATGAATCCTGCTGCCTTACTGGAACTATGCGCCATTTCTCCCTTAACCTGGTTAAGGGAGAAATAGCTAAATAATGGCTGGAAAAAGAGTGGGGGGTGGGGCTCTTCAGGATACAGTGAGTGTGGGGTGTGGGTGTGCAGATTGAAGCCCCTTTGATGCCGTGCAGAGATTGTGCTTGCTGCACTTTCATCTGCACAGCGGGGGAGCCGCCTCAACAGATGAAGCTCTCCGTCACATATTAAGCACTTCGGCTAAACAATGGGAGAGAGGCAGGCGGTGAGCTGGAGATACAGATGGATGAAGGCAATGGGATACAATGAGAGAGAGAGTATCATTATCTCTTTGTTGCCGGGGTTTGAGTGTGCAGAGAATGGAAGTAAGGAATCGGGGTGGTGTGTGTGTGCGTGTGCGTGTGCGTGTGTGTGTGTGTGTGTGTGTGTGTGTGTGTCTCAAGTGGGAGGCACCTGCTGACCACGGAATCAGAAGAATAGATGCAGAGCGTAAAGGAAAGTCACTAGAGAACATACAACAACTTTAGTAGTTTGTTGAGTGGGACAACATCAGGTCAGCGTGAATTAAAGCTGTTCCTAGTGCCAAACTTTTTCTTTTAGCAGCATTACATAATAATAGCATAAAACATAGTGGAAGATACTCCTCATATTGCCTTTAAGGGCGTGCTGCACCATCCTATCGTTGCCATGGGGACGAGACCTGAGCATGTTGCTAGCACGATGCTATGCGGCCTGAAACCGCGCTGCCGTGTGACCTAGTTGCTGTGATGAAGAGCAGTCATGCGGGCCTCGAGGGAGGCCGACTCCCCTGACCCGTCTGAATAATTAACCGCGAGACCCAGCTAAGCAGCAACATTACACACATGGTCGTCCCCCCCCCCCTTGTGATCACAAGAGGGGGGGGGTCTAAAAAAGGCTAACTACAAGACACTGTGCTGTAGTTAGCCTTTAGTGTACTTCAATATGTGGAAATAGTATGTTGGAATAGAATACAACTATATATGTATTGCATGCATGGGCCGGCGCTGAGAGTTAAAGGTATAGTCAGCTATTGCAAGCTAAACATAAGCTAATACAATTTGTCAAATTCAACAAATATATCCTCGTATTTCCCTAATATTCTGAAATTATATGATACTTCTACATGGCCCTGACGGGAAATGCCACTGCAGGTTGAGGAAACTTATGTAGACGAGAATGCATTAAAATATGCTATTAATTATTTTAGACTGAAGATTACTTTTAACTTTTAATCAAAATCACCAGGTTTGGCAAAATTGCTTTGACATGCTATTACTTGTTGAGACACCTGTGTCCTGGGCTAGAAACCAGTTTCCATCACCGGTTAACAAATCAGCAAAAGGTCACAGCCCCATTAGCAGGTGAAGCAGCCATACACTGTATAGAAACTCAATAGAGACCTCTAGATGCTACTGTATACAGTCATATGTCCTGGTGACAGTCCAAACCCTGCTACCAGTATTATGAGTCCAGGTATAGCAAATCCCCTCAGGTAAAAAACCTCACTCTGACATCTCTGGTCTCTGGCATGTAATTCTCGTATTTATTTATATCTTGTCCTGTCTATTTTGCTCCTCCTATTGCATATAAATGAGAGAGAGAGAGAGAGAGAGAGAGAGCGAGAGAGAGAGACAGAAAACATGGCTGTTTTCCACTAGATGACATTTAGCTAATCAGCAGCTGATTACATTATCAGTGTTGTCATGGCTGGCTTGGAGTCAAAATGACCCCACCCGCTTTTTTCGAGACCCTTTGGGTTCAACTTGGTTGAACTAGGATAGATGAAGCGGGGCTAGCATACGAGCAGGCCGCACTGTACGCATCCAAAGCACTCCTCTGGACACCTACACGCCCCTCCCTCCCCTACACCCCACACACACCATTACACAACAGGCCTTACATAAATCAAACGCATCGCATGTCTCTCAAAGAGACATTTGGGCCACGGCGTCCTCCTACAACTCCCACCTGGCACTTTGAAGGTAGGTGGAGTGGACACATGAACACATACACGCCTGCTGGATCAAGGTGCTCACACTCCTGCAGAGCTGTTCTTAAAAAGGGTAGAAACATTCAGCACGACACGCTGGTTATACAACCGTCTGCTTTCAACAAAACAATACAGAGACAAGCTCTCATTGTGTTCCATCATCATGCTGCTATAGATTTTATAGTATACACAGCACTATTGTGTTACTAATCAGTGTACAAAAGCAACTAATCCAGTGCTGCTAATTCTTAAAATGTATTGGAATGATTGGACGAGTGCTGTTTTCTATTAAAAGGCAGGGTCAGTCATCCTTGCTAACTTCATGCCTGCTCAAATCAAAACAGTATCGCTCCGCGGTTCCCCCGCCGCGCCGCCTCACATTTAGAAACGCATTGTGAAGCAAAGCCTAGTGCTACGGCTTTGTTGACATGAGCGGTGTTCGCCACTTTGTTCATCTTCCTATTTACAGAGCCAGGGCTGTGTAGAAGTATCGGATGTTTTTTTCAACACGCACATAGAACAGTAAGTGTAAGTGTGTACGCATGTCTGTGTGTGTGTGTGTGTGTGCACGTGCATGCATGTTTATGTTTGTGCGCGTGTGTATACATGTTTGTGTGTGTGCGCGCGCGAGCACATGTGCGTGCGTGGTATCAAAACAAGTCAAGCTAGAACGGTCGGTTTGCTAAGAGGCGGTGGCTGATGCCGTATGGACAGGAAATGGCCTGTTTCTCTCTCTGGCCCTTGGAGAGGAAGTCATAAAGTAGGATCAAAAGACTGCCACCGCACACATGGCCCGGCCAGACGGGAGGCACAATGTCAGCGCAAGCTACGGCCTGCTAGCAGCCATTCGTAGCCTGGCATGTGTGACAGATGGCAGCTTTGATGCTGTGGCGGTGAAAATTAGCACAAAGTCATGACGGCGTTGAAGGCACATCAGTGGGTTAATGAGAAAGGTATGCAGGAGGCCTGTGAATCGGACTTCTTCCACCTGCTTATAGATGTAGAAATATTAGTGAGGGCGTGTCCCCATAGCAACCCACTCCTCGTACACTACGATAACTGGAGTGGAAGGAAAAGTAAGAGGTCACCCAGCACACATGCATACACTAGAGACTAGGCATGGAACGATATGAAAATTTAATATCACGATTATCCTGCCCCAAAACATTTTTTATAAACGATATTTTATCACGATAATTTTTAAAAAATGGCACTAAACATACTGGAATCACTTCATCTTACATTTTCTTGAGACAAACATTTATATTGTAGCATGACACACACGCTTATTGTTTTTGTGTGATTCATTTAGTTTTGAAAGCAGTATTTCAACAAATTTGATTTATCTGTTGTATGTGGGAGATGCCTACTCTTGTGTCTGGTTTGTCCCTCTGACTCACATCTGGACCGCTGTATGAGAAGGATGCAAGGGTGGTAACGACAGAGCAAAACAACAGTACCTTTACGTACCGAGTCAGATACTGTACACAGACAGATTAAGTGCATAACTAAAGTCTGTTTTTCAGTAGAAACATACCTGGCTGCTGACCCCACAATGACTCACCGCTAAACTGCTGTCAGCGACTTACAGAATACAACGGGGAATAGGGAAACAACATTAGGACACAACGTGAGACACCGTATGGCTGTGATGTTAAAACCAGCAGCAGTTTGTCTATGAGGAAACATTTCCGGCCAGCACTAAATACGAAGAAACGTCCATTCCTTCCAGTAAAAAGAAACGCCTGTGTAAAACCCAACAGAAAACACACAGCAGCATCATCATACACTCCCTGCTGGTTCCTCTCTACATTCACCACCTCAGCAGAGTACATAATCACTGTACTGCTCACGGAGGTACAATTCCATAGCAAGGAGCACCTCCCTCAACGCCAGACTCCAGCCTTGTAAACCCTAACATATGGAAGACATCTCAGCCTCACCCCCCCTTACCCCCTGCTATCACTGTCACCCCCCCCACCAGTGTCTAACCATACTGACAGTATCCCCAAAGCGAAGCGAGCCTCACAGCCTGACACAGATGGATATGCATTACAACCGCACCATCAACCCCACTCGATCCGTCCACCGCTTCAAAGCCCAGAATGTCCTCATGAGGCTGGGACACTGTGTTGCTGAGGACCATTAAAGGAAGGGTTAGTCATTCTCGGGAACGCTTGCTAACTTCGAGCTCAAATCAAAACAATACCCCCCCCCAGCGCGCAGCCCTTCACACATCGCAAATGCATTGTGAAGCAAAGTGTAGTACTACGGTTTTGTTTACCACTTTGTTTATGTTACTATTTACGGAGCCAGGGCTGTGTAGAAGTATCAAATTATTTTTGCAACACGCACAGAGAACGGTAAGCTAGCGAAATGCAAGGAGATATTTGACAAAAAGTGAATTAGCGTACAATTAGCTTGCAATAGCTGACTATACCTTTAAGTTTTTTTAATACTGGCAGGGCCGTTGCCTGTTTGGCTGCCAACAACAACAACAGAAAAAGACTGAGAATGGGACAGAAGTATTCTGGTCTCCCAGGGTCTGGCTAAAAAAACCTGGTGGGGAGAGAGTGGGGACCACCAATGTGCAGCGGAAAGAGAGGCTGAGATATAGACAGAGACACAAAAGAGACATTCATTATCAACGTCTTATAATAGAGCAACGTCGTAATAACCCGACTTACACACAGAACGTCAATTTCACACAGTAGGCCGGGTTAAAAGGACTACAATGAACTAATGCCAGCATCACTCCATATGCATATTTAGTAAATAACTAGTTACACACACCGCAACAAGGAAGTTTACACATCCACAGCAGGGGTGGAATACAGCAAGCCAACTGTTTGCCGAGACCTCTCACAAATGCATTGTGGGACAGAAAAGTGCACGCGTTTCCACGTTATGTGCACGTACATACCAAAAGATTTGCACAAAGTGTGTATGTGTGCTCACGCACACAAAAATGGATACGCACACACACACAAAAAAAGGAAGATCGGTGGAATTCCATGTCTCCAAAATAGAAGATGAATAAATCACCTCTTCCAGACAGACCGCGAAAGAGGGAACAGGCCGTCTTATTTAATCACCCGGAGTGGCATAACTTTGATAATGAGAAAGATTCATTTTGTCAGGCAGTGGTCCCTCACCAGCCGACTGTCTTACAGGTTGAGAAACCATGAGTTGACAGAATGTTCTGGAGATCGGACAATAAGCTAGACACACCAGGGAGGGGGCACGGGGGTGAGGGGGTCAGTGAAGTGAAAGAAAGAGGGGAAAAGCGAGAAGTAGGGAATAAAGGCATTGTCTCCTTTGACGTTACATGCAAATATACAGTGTGTGTGTGTGTGTGTGTGTGTGTGTGTGTGTGTGTGTGTGCGCGCGCCTTGCATTCCACCCCGTTACAAACGACTGAGCAGACAATAAGTACTGCTGAAAATATTTTTGCACTCCTAGGCACTCTTCTAAGCTCTCTGCAGAAATTGGACCAAGTGGAATGTTCAAGTAAGAAAAGCCCGAGGTGCAAGTGTCAACGCCGGCATAAGAGGAGTACCGGCGCTGGAATGGTTTCCTAACGGGAGTGCTCCTGCTGGTTCTCGCCATGGAGAAGGCATTCCTCCCACGCTATGAGGAAAGGGCAGGAGACCCGTGCGTTCAAGCCCGTTTGGGAGCTGCTCCCCGAGCCCCGACTCCTCCGAAAGACAAAAGACGCTAGTGAGCGCGGAGTGGCCTTCGCTTGTTCTCTCTCTGGAGAGCGGCCCGTTTCTCCGGACAGAAAGTGCGCCTTTGTTCTCCCCCCATAACCCTCAGCATTGTGTAATTGGCCGCCATCTGGGGCTCTTGTTACGGCGCGGCGCCTTTTATCTCCCCTTTGCCCCCCCCCCGCATCTTCCACTTCCCTCTCTCTTTCACCATCCCTCCGCAGATGTGCGACACAAGTGTCAACAGTGGTAGAATGTACATCTGTTGCCAATCCCCCCCCCTCCTCCCCCCCAGGGGTGATTATGTAATGTAATAATGAGGGCTCGGCATGGACAAAGCGGAGGGGTTCACTTGCCACAGTTAGCGTCGGTGTGTGGCCGCATGCCATTCGATGACAGGAGAGAAAGTGAGTTTAGGAGGGAGGGGGATGCGGGGTGATATTAACCAAGCACAGACAACATCTAAGCCTTCGGCACTCGTTCGTGTATATGTTGTAGGCTGTATTATGAGCATCATTGCCTAAACAGTTTGGCATCAGAATGTGGTTGTGCTGTGTCCCAACACATCACCCGTAGCTCCCACAGGAGTTGGAGAAACCACTCGGTCGGGCGACGCACATGCACGTGTTTAGTAGACACACGCATCAAATATTACCCTCCGTTTTAGTAGAGACACACGCATCAAATATTACCCTCCGTTTTAGTAGAGACACACGCGTCAAATATTACCCGCCGTTTTAGTAGAGACACACGCGTCAAATATTACCCGCCGTTTTAGTAGAGACACTCGCGTCAAATATTACCCTCCGTTTTAGTAGACACACGTGTCAAATATTGCTCTCCGTTTTAGTAGAGACACACGCGTCAAATATTACCCTCCATTTTAGTAGAGACGCACGCATCAAATATTACCCTCTGTTTTAGTAGAGACACTCGCGTCAAATATTACCCTCCGTTTTAGTAGAGACACTCGCATCAAATATTACCCTCCGTTTTAGTAGAGACACACGCGTAAAATATTACCCTCCGTTTTAGTAGAGACGCACGCATCAAATATTACCCTCTGTTTTAGTAGAGACACTCGCATCAAATATTACCCTCCGTTTTAGTAGACACTCGCGTCAAATATTACCCTCCGTTTTAGTACACACATGTCAAATATTACTCTCCGTTTTAGTAGGAACACACGCATCAAATATTACCCTCCGTTTTAGTAGAGACACACGCATCAAATATTACCCTCCGTTTTAGTAGAGACACACGATATTACCCTCCGTTTTAGTAGAGACACGCGTCAAATATTACCCGCCGTTTTAGTAGAGACACACGATATTACCCTCCGTCTTAGTAGAGACACACGATATTACCCTCCGTTTTGTGACTCCCTTGATTGGTGTGCCGGCCACGACGTGACCCAAACTGAGACACAAGCAGGAGTATGCAGCGGCTATTTGGGGAAGGCATGTGTCCCTGGTGGCGGAGAGCAGAGAGCATGTTTAAAAGCAGATAACAAAAGTCTGTCAAGAAGGATAGTGTGTATATGGAGATGATGATGATGAAGATGATGGGGAGAAACACTCTTTCCTGCCACCAGCTCCACAGATCAAGGATGAGGACGCTGGCTTCATTGGAACCCATCAACAACACCAGCCGCTAGAGAGATGGGCCTCATTAAAACGCATACGAGATAGTTTTGACAGGAGAACGTAAGGGGGGTGGGGGTAAATAATCTACCATAGTGTGCTACAATATATGTGGTTTGGTAGAGTAAAACTGGAGTCGGGTAATGTCTTCATCGATCAAACCTCGTGCTACCCCTCCCCCCCCACACACACACACAGGCACAAAGGAGTTATTGGTATCATTTCCATTGCCTTACCTCATTAGCTACTGTGTGTCTGTATGAACATGTGTGAGAAGGAACAGTCGAGACCCATCTGTCAGCAGTGTGTGTGTATGTGCGTGCGCGCGCATAGCCACAGACACGTAGCAGCAATATGACTGATCTCGACCTTAAGCATAGGGTGGGCAAAATGACAAAATTACAACCCTTATTAAATACTAATTTATATTAATACATGAACACACACCTGCACATATAGGGAGCAACGTGTACTGTGTATGTGCGAACGCACAGAGAACAAAATGTGTTCATTTAAACCTCTGCACTTCTTCAAAACAAGCACCGCTCTAAATGTAGATAGATAGATAGATATATACTTTATTGTCCTCTTGAGGAAATTTGTTTTGGTTTCTACAAGCCAGATACAGTAA
>JAODUE010077321.1:0-15035 GCA_027564755.1 Amblyopsis hoosieri
ATATTTTTTCTTGTTAGAGTGTGTGAATATGGCATACCTGTCAACATTGTGATTTTGAAATAAGGGAATTTTTCCGGCACAATTATACATCCTTGCGTCATTAAGTCACATGACAATTTCCAATGAAAGCAGCAAGCACTAGCCATAATGGACTTATGTATTATTAGAACTATAGCTCCAAAAGTCTCTAGGAGTTGCCAGTTGACGTAATGCACTAATTTGCATATTATTGACATCATCTCGTAATAACTTGCATAAAGCTTATTGGTTGTTCCCAGAGCCTTGAAACAACTCTGTTAATCAATGGCTCTGGTTTTGTCGTGGGGGGATGAATACAATAAGTTTAACTTTAGGAATTATGATGATTCAATAGAAAACTCCTCAACAAAACATTTTACAAATGTAAATGCATGAGAGTACTGCAGAAACGAGTTTCAGAGTAGGAGCGCCAACCATTGAAACACACTACAGTAAATTCCCACTCGAGCGGCATTCTCCTGCCTGCCCCATGGCCTGCCCCCTCACACACACACACACAAGGCGCCGTTCTGGACACGTGCTACGGCGCTACATTTTACCAAACATTTCTCGCCTTTTCCCTGGTGGTTTTAATAAGTCACTAATGCTAAATCTAGCGAGAAAGTCCGCCAGGTTGGAAAATGGCACCCACCAAAAAGACAAAAAGAAGAACATGACACTTTGCGTTCTCGACTTTGAGTTCTTCACTTATTTTTTGGTAGGTGCCGTTTGACTGATCTCTGTCACTAGAATTACAGCAAATTATCTATACTGACACAGGTGGCACCTGCTTTACAAAGGGAAATGTATAAAACACATTGAAAACATAACAAGTTACTGTCAATGTTTGTCACCAGACTTTTAGGTTATAGCCTATACAAGAAGTCAAATACGGTAAAACAAAAGAAATACGGGAGATTTACGGGAAAACTTCCAAACGGGAGGACAGTACGGGAGAATCCTGAGGAAAATGGGAGGGTTGACAGCTATGGAATTTGGTGTTATTTTTTTTTTATAGTTTAGCCTAAAGATTAAAGTGTGGCGAGTATTCCACGCGCCCCGGGGTTGCTTTCGGTTGCAGCTCTGAGCATACCTGTTGTGTTGTGTTTAAATTTAATCTTTAGCTGGGTCACAATAATCCAAATTATTTTTATTTAAAATTTTAGGGATGCTGAAATGACCCTTCAGGTGTACCTGAGCACATCTAAAAAAAACTTCTAAAATTGCCAAGGTGCACAGACTGAAACAACCAGAAATACTTGGGTTTCATGGAATGGGCCCTTTAACTGAATGTATTTAACATCTTGTGTACACCAGGATGGCAGATGTATGGCGGCAGTTATTACTATGTATCTACTGAGAAGAAAACATGGCATGGTAGCAGAGAAGACTGTCAGAGCAGAGGAGCACATCTAGTGGTCATAACCAGTACAGAGGAACTGGTGAGTGTGTGTGTGTGTGTGTGTGTGTGTGTGTGTGCGTGTGTGCGTGTGTTGTACCTGACTAACCAGGTTTCTTAGTGACCACAAAACCTGAATCTGTGATACGTTATCAGGAGTTCATCAGTGGGCTAAATGTAGAAGGACTCACCTGGATTGGTCTGAAGGATGAAGAACAGTGTAACTATGGGATGTGGATAGATGGAACACCTCTCAGAGCACAGTAAGTCAATATAATAATGTTTCTAAAATTATTAATTCATTGTGCATCTGAGAATATACAATGAATACAATTAACAATACAACATGTGTCTTCTACAGAAGTGGACATCCTTACATATATAGTGGGCAGCGCAACTACAAATACTGTGCAGCACTACTACATGGAGCATGGAAGACTGTCTGGTGTGACTCCAACTATTACTGGATATGTGAAATACACATTGGTTCTCGAGCCTGTCAGTGCCATTGACCAGTGACACTGGCATATAATTGGAGTTGGTCCCCGGGCGCTGCATAGCAGCTGCCCACTGCTCCCTTGGGGGATGGGTTAAATGCAGAGAACACATTTTGCTATATGTATGTGTATGTGACAATAAAAGCACATTTACATATATCGATATTATGATATAATGCAACACACACAACATGCAATATTAATCACTAATATAAAAGCACTAAAGCAGCATTGGAAGTGTGAGTTTTAATTAGAGTCAACAGAAGCAGAGGTCCAGAATTATAAGGATGTTGACGTGGTGAGAATCAGCACCAATCAGGAGGACAATGGCAGTTTCTGTGCTGTGTTTTGCTCTGAATTGGAGAGGTTCATGCAGTTGGTCATTTGACAGCCCGCTCCAGTATTTTTTGCCAGAAAAGGGAGGTTTGAGATGGGCTTGTAGTTATTGAAGTCATCCAGGTCTTGTCTTGCATAGTGAGCGTGGGTGTGACTGCAGCCATTTTGAGTGAGAGAAGAACAGTACAAGTTTGCAAGGAACATTTCACTATGTTCACCACAAGAGGGCAGGCAGGCAGTCCTTGACCAGGGATGTAGGCATGGGATCTACTGAGCGTGATCAACACTGATTACAGTATTTCTCAGTCGCTTTGGTACATTTCTCAGATCAGAATTGAAATTCTCAAAACTACATGTTCAACCTCCACATCGTCAAGTTACTTGTGCGCATCATAATGGACATTTCTCATTGGAAATGCTTTTGAATATTTGTGCAAATGGTTATGTACAGTTGTCTGCTGGTTCCTACATTATCAATTGCTTATGTCTATCCCTGAAGAGAAAATGTGTACGTCGATGAACATTTCATTGCCATAAGAAGTCCTTGTGTTATTGTCTACCAACAAGCTAGTCAAAATGCATGCATGTTCTCAATATAACAGTGTACTGAACACAATTTGGAGTACATTTGCACAAAACTGCAATTTGCTTAAGACAACACTCATCAGTATCTGAAAAGTCAGAAAAAGCCCAAGTCATTTCTATACAAATATTACTGGTTGTGTGAAATACACATTGGTTAATAATGATGTTGATCCACGTGTCCTTCATTATTTGTGTTTGTGTGTGTTTGTGTTAAGCATAATAGATGAGGTTGTAACAACGCCGATTGGTTCAGCGCTGTCCAATAGGTACATGCTCAGTAGGAGAAAACGACAGCAAACACTTCCCAATGAAACGTTGCCAGACCTTATTCACTTTGTGAATATTTGGTCTGGTTACACCAGGCTATTTTTTCAAGGTAGTGAGTCAACATAGCCCTAGTCTCAGCCTCTTCCATTCATCAGCACCACGTCACATAAGCAACTCTGTGCTAAAGATCTTTATTTACTAATTGAAAATGTAACATTTATTTGAAGCAGTAACCATAGCTTACACATTTGACTGATTTACAAGAACTGTAAACAGAGTCCTTTTGTTTAGTTGTTAAACGAATTCCTCATGTAAGTTAAATGTCCGTTAAACTGTCATAGTTGGTCGTGTCAGTGCATGTCAATCAAAATACCTTGCTTGTCAAGTAGGCGGTTACTGACGCTGTTATCCAGCGCTGTATCCCAGACTTTACATGTGTAAAGGCTGGCTCTGCGAGACTGACATAGCCCCAACACTGGAGCCCACAGTACTCTCGGCACAACACCCAATGAGGATGTGGATGCCACATGAGGAAGATGCCAGTCACCCAACAAAGGAAGTGGTTAAGAAAGAAATGAACCACTCCGTTGCAGTTTAGACAATTACATGTCAATCAAAGAAAACGACATGATTGGTACAAAGTGATACACAATGAAAACTGTTGTCACTGAAACAGAGAAGTGTCTACAAACTTCACCCCCTACGGATGAGCACAACCCCCTGCCGTGACACCAGGTATCAGCAGCGACAGGCCCAGGTGAAAAACAATGTACAACGTACAAATGCCTATTAAAAGGTTCAACAGCAGACCAGAAAATGGTTTCCAAAAAAATATTAGTTAGCATAACACATAACAACTATAGGCAAAAATCTCTACAGCCAAATTACATATGGTAATAAGATGTTATTGATATGATAGCCTGTAACCTGTACAAGTTGACATCTTAAGATCTAGCTGCTACGGCACGACGTGTCTTATCCAAATATTTTGTAAATTCGACTCCATATTGTCTCTGTAAGTTCCCTTTCAAATGCCAGAAAAAAGTATATTTAGTCTTCCAGTATTTTATCAGGTTGAGATCCAGGTGCTTCATAGAATATTTTGTAACAGACAATGTGATCAAGACACGAAAATTATCAGAGAGCTCTAAGCTTCCATTTGAACTAGTGTGGCCGGAGTTGCTGCGTATAGCATTAGCTGCTGGTATTGGTTAGCTAGGTAGCAGCGCTTCATTTATAGAACTGGAGTTCAGGTAACTATAGACAACAATACTTTGAATAAATGAATCCCAGAATGCATTTCATTACCCTAACTTGGTACAGTAGGTATTGAAACTATTGAATAGTATTAATAAGTTTAAAAAAAATTAAGTATTAATAAAATATAATATTATTTTGGTGAAACCATAAATGGGATTATTTATAAAATTAGTTGGTCAAGATCAAACTGTGGAACAAGCTTTAAAACACATTGTGCTTGGTTGAGAGTGGCGGTCGCCTGCATTACCCAGATCTGGGCTGAGACCACCGGGCCCCTAAGCATCCTGGTGCTATACAAGGTACTATACAAATTATACAAATAAAATGTCTTATTGCATGTATTATTGATTATTATTCTAGTATGTAACACAGTGTGCAGGTAAACTAATACATTGTATGAATGAATAAAGTAGTGTAATAATCCAATGTAATATTGATGGAGACCACATGAGGAAGATGCCACATGAGGAAGATGCCACAGTCACACAACCAGTGGCGGTTTGGTCTTCAATACAATAGTGGGGATAAACAAAATAATAATAGTTCAGGCTAAAAGCTGGAGAACGACAGACTGTCTTGCCTAGTAACGTAGGGTACTGATGTGCTGTGTGTGTGAGTTAGAGAGAGAGAGAACGCTTTCATTATCGATAGCTGTCTATTTAATACTACACACAAACTGCGCACCACAAAGATGAACATATCTCCACAAACAATTGCTTTATCATTTGAGTTACATTTGGAATAGCCTACTCTTCATGAGAGGACCAGGGGGAGAAATAGACTGGCTAGACGTTCATGGTTTATATGAACGTATCAAGCTGTAAAGCGATTGTCAACAGAATCACACTTAATTGATTGCACAATAAATGTAACGTGTAGAGAACCACAAAATGCTGTCTGTTTACACTATTTTGTAAGACATATAGGATATAGTAACCTATGTGGTGATGAAAAGAGAGCTGAGCCGGAAGGCAAAGCTCTCTATTTACCAGACAATTTTCGTACCTACCCTCATCTATGGTCATGAAGGGTGGGACATGACCGAATAATGAGATCACGGGTAGAAGAGGCAGAAATGGGCTTTCTCAGAAGGGCGGCGGGCTTCTCCCTTAGAGATAGAGTGAGAAGCTCAGCTATCTGAGAGGAATTCTGGAATAGAGCTGCTGCCCCTTTGTGTCGAAAGGAGCCAGTTGAGGTGGTACGGGCATCTAGTAAGGATGCCCCCTGTGCGCCTCCCTTGGGAGGTGTTCCAGGCACGTTCGGCTAGGAGAAGGCCTCGAGGATTAGGTGGAGAGATTATATCTCCACACTGGCATGCGAACGTTTTGGGATCCCCCAGTCAGAGCTGGATAATGTGGCTCGGGAAAGGGAAGTTTGGGGTCCCTTGCTGGAGCTGCTGATTTGAACTTTTACAATTTTATCTATTTTTTAATTTCTGTATTTTTTGTGGGAAGCACGGTTGTGCATGTATTACCTCTCTATATAGCACTTTGAGTGGCAATTCTTGTATGAGAAGTGCTTTACAAATACAGTTTAGTATTGTTATTATCATCATCCTTATCATCATTATTATCCATCAATTAATCCATCAAAAGTCTGTGCAGTGACACTGGCATCAATCTGGAGTTGGCCCCCGGGCTCTGCACAGCGGCTGCACACTACTCCCTTGAGGGATGGGTTAAATGTAGAGAATGAATTTCGCAACAAGTATGTGTATGTGACAATAAAAGCACTGTTACTTTACTTAATAAATGTGATGTATCCAAAATCCAATAAAAAAAAAACAGATAATACCTATTCAATGTTAGCGGAGTGGAGAAACAGGTATTTGTTTCTTCCATGTATTGGTGTCTAGCCCATATGCTCACATATTTTACTTCCTATTCATTATACTTCCTTAATAATTCAGCTATAGTGAAATGTATTTAGGTAGTGTTATCTCCTTCCTTTTATCATTCAACAAAGGCAGAAACCATCTCCATCTTTCATCAAAGGCAGAAACCATCTCCATCTTTCATCAAAGGCAGAAACCATCTCCATCCTTCAAAGGCAGAAACCATCTCCATCCTTCATCAAAGGCAGAAACCATCTCCATCCTTCATCAAAGGCAGAAACCATCTCCATCTTTCATCAAAGGCAGAAACCATCTCCATCCTTCAACAGAGGCAGAAACCATCTCCATCCTTCATCAAAGGCAGAAACCATCTCCATCCTTCATCAAAGGCAGAAACTATCTCCATCCTTCATCAAAGGAAGAAACCATCTCCATCCTTCAACAAAGGCAGAAACCATCTCAATCCTTCAACAAAGGCAGAAACCATCTCCATCCTTCAACATGTCTGGTGCATCTAGCAGGCCAGATCTACCTGGCATGGTCATCTATAACAGCAGAAATGAGGAGAGAAGCGACGGAACAGTGGACATCTACGAGAACATAGACGGTGTAACGCATAAGAAGCACGGCCTTGGAACACATGTAACAGTGCAGCAGAATGGAGGTAAGAGTGAATATTCAATGTTTATGTGTGGGATAGCAAGCCAATGTAATGCATCAACCACAGAATAGGAATGCTTCAGAATCACAAATGATTCTGATACAAGTGAGCGTGTGCCATGTTACTAGCAATAATTGTAACTTGGCTGCATAGGCAGTGGACGAGGATGAGGCGGGGCGCTCCTCTGTTTGAGCGAATAAAAGAAAAACAAGAATGACGAATCCAGCGCTGTCCCAAAAGTTGATCTGTTTTCAACTGAAAGTTCCGGGAGCGCAGCGCAAAAACACACTCAGCTGAACTACATAGGGTTTGTACTGAAAATAGGGGCTCTCTGCACTAAAAACGCATTTGGACGCCCTTAAACACGCACACATTATATGCTCGGTAATGTAACGTGTCCCGCTAGCAAAAAGGATCAAATCGGCAGGTTTGGGGAGAGTGAGGCATATTTGTGTGACCGGTGGAGAGATTTACGTCTCAAGTCGAAGTCACCGCACTCGCTCCCAATCACGTATTTGTGTGCGTTGCAATTGTTTTGTCCAGACGTTGTACAGTTGCTGGGCAGAATAGCCTACCGCCATGCATCTACTACTACCTCTGCTTCGGAATGAAAAGCTCAATCGGGTTAGGCCTTTCCTCTTCCCACTGAGGTGTTTATATGGAGCATTTTAATTCGTGTTGGGCTTTTAACCACATTCCAATTGGAATAATAGGATCCATGTAAATGCATCTACTGTCATACTGCTAATTGGACTGTGTCACGGTTGAGTGGGGGTGGCAGAAACCAAACGCAGGTTTGAGTTTACAAGAATATTTAATTATTTTACCAAAACAGACAGAATGCCCTCACCGGTACAGGAAACAATAACCAACAAGGACAGGGAGAAACAGAGGGCTACATATACTCTTCCTAATTAGGGGAATGGGCACCAGGTGTGTGTAATGACAAGACACAGACAGTCCAAGATGAGTAAAAGAGTGAAGGGAAACCCCAGGAAGCATGGCAGGGCCATCACACCCTGATAGACTGCAACTGGACCCAAGCACACAACACAAACTGAGACACAACATATGTTAGTGACACTGTTCAGAGCAGCCAATCAAAGTGCACAAGCACTGATGCAAACACTAACGTTGATACAGAATGAAATGCACAGGGAGACCATTCTAGATAGAAACACCTAATTGGACAAAATGACAAGGGGCCGGTGAAAATCATCAGACAAGAAGCCTGACAGTGAAAATGAGATGAACAGAAACAGGCGGAACTAATAAAACAATCAACAAGGAACAGGAAAACAGAGGCACATGCAGTCCAAAACAGGAAACAGAAAAGAACACTGCAAAAACAAACATGTAACGTGTGATACTCGTTCTTAGATTTAAAATCTAGATGGACTTTCACTTACTTCACTGGCAAGTTTGGCAAAATAATATATTTGCACTTATATTTGCATGTTTTGCAGTAAACTTTTATTGTCACATACACATACTTCATCCTCTGCATTTAACTCATCCCTCAAGGGGATCGACCCGATTGAAACCAGTGTCACCGGTCAAATGGCACTGACGCCACACAGTGCCTAGCCAGCCTCATATAGCCTATACGTACGTTTAAATGACAGATCGACTGATCTGCCGTCATTGCCTAGTCTATGACCAGTAATCTGTGATCTACAGTCTAATAACTGGAACGATAGACATCTCCATATTCCCTTTGCAACTCTTTTACAAGGTAAAATTGCATATCCAGGTTACACGTATTTGGGTTTTGCAAGGAAAAAGGTAAATTATTTGTAAGTGAATGTATATAATATATATATACAGTATATAGTATATCTTACCTGGTAGGTGGCACCTGTGCAGCCTTCTGGCTGCTAACAATACAACAGCAACTAGGCAGAGACATATCAGCTGCTTGGGATGTTCTTGGCCCTTTCAGACACAAGTTCAAAATAATGTGAATACGATGTAAATTATCTGTCATTAATGAAAGCCTTTCCATTCCCAGACCAGAGGAGGTGTGTCCAGATGGTTACAGTGGCTCTGGGCCTGCTGTGTCTTCTGCTGGTAGCTGTGAACATCTGCCTGTCTCTATGTTGTGAGAATCAAATTATTGGTCTGGTTACCAGTTCCTTTATCATGTGACTTGTAGACTGGTCTGTTAATCTTAGCTGACATTGGAACTTCTGCACTACTGAGAACAAGGAGTCAGTACTGATGGTGCCTTCAGATAGTGTTCAGACCCAGCTGGAGGTCTGCATGGTCTGCCCATAAGACAAAGCCCATGTATAATATTAGCACAAACTGTGTTAGCCTGAACGTAAGGCATGGCAGCATATCAATTGCACCCTATGCTACCAAAATGGATAAAAGAAAAAGAAGTGAAAACAGTGAATGAAAACGAACCATGCTAGTATTTCAAAGCCAGCAGCATGTCAACTTGACCCATGTTAAAAAGCCCTACATCTTAGTTGACATACATGGATTCAATTTCATATAACCCCATTCCAAAAAGGTAATTCTAACAAAAATAAAAGAATGATTTGTAATTCCAAAGTATATTCACTCTGAGCTATATTGGAAAAACCACAACAACACATTATGTGATGTTTTACCTTGTGAGATTATTTATTTTGTGAAAAAATATACACACATTTTGAGAGTTGTTTGTCTCTACCACTGTATAACATATTTCCTTTACTTACACTTATTAAACGTGTGGGCATTAGTAGTGAAGAAGAATTGTAAAAGAAATGTATTAACATTTATTATGAAATGAGGCATTCATTAGACATAAAATATCCCTCTAAATTCATATATCATCATCAGAAAATATTTCATAGGCAGTTTAACATGATTTTATCTTTTTCAGACCGAGTGTAAACATCCAGCTTTATGTACAGACCAATCTTTGAGTTCACACTGTTTGAATACATACAACTGATCACATGTTGTTTGATTGGCTTTTTCACCGGGCTGGTCACTGAAAATTTGATAAAGATGAAACATAATGTATATGTCTAATTGTTATTTTGTTGTAAATGCACCTGCTTTCTTATTTAGTCAGAGAAATGCTTTTAAACTGAGTTTTATTTCTGTGGTACTTTACAGATTATTCCATCTCTGTTAACAGCGACAATCTGGTAAAAGAGAGAGACCAACTCCACATCAGTCAAAGTCATTGGCAGATCAGTTATGACAATGTGACCACAGAAAGAGACCAGTTTCAGTACAAGCTAGAGCGTAAGAGGACAAATTTGCTTAATTTATAATGAATAATTATTATTATTTATAGCTGAAGTTCATTTATTCATAGGGATGATTATAACATAAATAACATTATCTGAATTATATAATACATTCTATCTAGATATCTTGAATACATCAGGATGGCAGATGTTTAACAGCAGTTGGTACTATACATCTTCTGAAGTGAACACATGGCAGGGTAGCAGAGACGACTGTAAGAACAGAGGAGCAGATCTAGTGGTCATAAACAGCGTAGAGGAAGAGGTGAGTGTTTGTGTGCGTGCATGTGTGCGTGTGTGTGTGCGTGTTTGCATTGTACCTGACTAATCCAGGTTTTTTAGGCTACGTTCACACTGCACACCAATCTGGCCTGAATCCGATTTTTTCGCCCCTAAGTGACTGGGGTCTGATCTTTTCAGAGCAGTGTGAACAGCACAAATCACATGGAATCTGATTTTTCCTCATCAGATCTGGGCCACTTTCATATGTGGTACTAAATCGGATACGTATCTGATTATTTTACATGCGATCTCAGTCTAGATCAAAACAGTCAAATCAGATTTGATGCAACTTTGACATCAGTCTAGATAAACATTCACTGTGTGACTCACCCTCGCTAGCGTAATGGCTCATTGTTGGTCGACATTTGTTACCTCTGAGCGGGAGAAGTTGTAGTCCTACTCGCAAGTGAACATGCAGTAGGCTAAATAATGAAGTAGTCACTGGATGGACAGAGCAAGGTGTTAACTATTGCACACAATAGGCTTTGTACACACAGAGGATCATCGTCCTCCCCATAATGAGTTTGGATACTGCACATGCATCGCAGTATGCTGCCTCGCGGAGCAGACAGTGCCATGTAAATTCAGTAGCCTAAATTGTAGAAGCAGAAATACACAAATAAATAAAAAGAAACCCTTTTGCATGGTTTATAACCCCCTCCTCCAATCGCCCTATGTCTGACTTGCTGAATGTATCAATGTCCACGATCAACGCAGAAAGAATGCGCTACCGATACGGGCAGATTAAATCCATTGGCAGTCTGCGGGCAATTTGCATAATCTGTCGGAGCAAATATTCCATGTGAGTGTTGGAACAGCCTTTAGTAGCTACAACAGTCGGCTATTTGGCTTTCTTGTGTACGAATTCGCTGACTTAAAAAAAAATCGGATTTGGGCACTAAATCGGAATTGAGCATTAAGGATTGCAGTGTGAACGTAGCCTTAGTGACGTCCAAAACCTGAATCTGATACATTATCAGGAGTTCATCAGAGGACTGAATGTGAATGGATACTCCTGGATTGGCCTACGTTTTTAATATCTGCCCACAAAAGCGTGGGCATGGATGTGGATAGATGGAACCCCTCTTACAATACAGTAAGTCATTGTGTTAACATTTATAATAGTATTAATTCACAGTACGTCTGATTTAATAAACCAGATTAAAAAGACAACATGTTTCTTCCACAGATACTGGAAAGATGGATATCCTACCAGCTATAGTGGACTCTGTGCAGTACAACTACATGGGCCATGGTGGACTGTCCAGTGTGGTATCACCTATTACTATATGTGTGAAATACACACTGGTTACTAATGATGTTGTTACACAGAAGACCATGTGGGGGCAGCATAGTGTTGTGGTCTGCAGTGCTTGACTCTGATGTCTTACCTGCTTTTGTAATAGCAGTCGTGGTCCTCCATGCTATGACTGCTAAGTCTCTTTAGATACAAGTTTCTGATAAATGACAATGGAGGACCAGGACTGCCATAATAATAAATAAACAAATAAATATATATATAAAAGTATAAATAAATAAAGTATAAATAATTAAATAAATATAAAAATTATTGAAAAACGTATTACATTTTGTAATAAAAAAGGCTATTTCAGTATTTTTACATGTATTTGTTAATGTATTTGTGCATTTCTACATTTATTTATTTAATTATTTTTATATACATTTATTTATTCTTAAATGTATTTATTTAAACATTATTTTATTTATTTATTTATTTCTACATTTATTTATTTCCATATTTCCACATTTCCTTGTTTTATTTATTTCCGCATTTCCGTGGCCGTAAATGTTAAGAAGGTAGGCGGTAGGCGGATTGGTTATAGGGGTGTTGTTGGAGCTACTACTATGGCTCCTAGCCTAGGTTACCTAAGTCGAAGAAGAAGCTATTGCTTCCCTACTTATGTCCCGTACTCACACCAAACTAATTATAATGGCTATTGCCAGAGGGAAGACCTCAACATATTTGATCGGGTCGTCCTGACCTCAACCCGATAGAACACCTTTGGGAAGAATTAGAGCGGAGACTGCGAGCCAGGCCTTCTCGTTAACACCTTTGCAATTTAATGCATATACAGTTTTTCCCATGGTCTATATATACAGTTATTCCACATCGTCTACATATATAGTTATTCCCATGGTCTATATACAGTTATTCCCCATGGTCTACATATATAGTTATTCCCCATGGTCTACATATTATATATATACAGTATATAAATATATAGACCAAGTTGGATAACTATATATTATCTCTATAGTATTATCTGTATATATTAACTGTATATATATAGTTATCCAACATGGTCTATATCCCACACGGTGTATATTGTTTATTTATCCTACAAGGTATAGATGTCCACGCTGCTGTAAATGTGACTTCACAAGGCATGCTCTATGGTGTTTGCCAGCAGGACCCTCTGTCACGTTGCAGGTTCAACATGTAGCTCCTCACCAATGCCTGACACACAGCCTGTCTCACACACAGCAGAGAGGCAAGAAGCAACACATCCATGGGATTGACGCATGTACACGACGGTATCCATCATATTTCCAGTAAATATGATGGGGATATGAAAGTATTATCATGGTGGAAAGGCAAACAGATGCTTCCTACTGAGCAAGAAGGTACAGAAGCTCCATGAAATGTGACGTCCTGCTTTAACCAGGTCTTTATGAGCTCTCAGTATCACTTCCTTACATAAACATACAGTATATGTCATGTCACTAGTTAGTGAAATTTACATTTTTAACGAGCCCACCTCATTACCAGAGATTGGTGACAAGACATTAAATAACTACATTTACTGTATATTGTATCTCTGCATATTCAGCATTGTACTGTGTATTTATATACAGCAATTTATTAATACCAATGTGTGTACTATTACTATTACACCCACTAACAGAATATAATCTTAAAAAGGGAAGGAGATATCAAAGAAAATTAGGTCACTTTAAAATATACATATTTTCCACTCTCTTCTGCAAACTCAATGGAATTTATAGAACATTATATTACACAATTGATAGGTGAGTGGGATATGTGTATTGATTAAATATACACAATGTATTTTAATACAATATTCATATTGAAAGATATTAACATTTCAGTTTTTCAAGAAAAAAAAAGTACAGCAATATAATTTTGATCATGTACACTAATATATTGTATATTACATTTACATAAACTCTTCATTACATTACAATCTGTGTTAGGTTCAGTATTATGTAATATAAGATGATTCTTAACGAGAAAAATAAATTGCCTATGTAAAACAGCGATTAGGCTACATTATGTCTAGTGTTTCCCAAACTACATATTGACGACAGGTCAGTCTTATTTCACAGCTACACATGAAGATCATGACTTGATTTGAGATAATTTCAAATCTTTAGTGACCGAATAAAGTCCTTGGATAATTTACTTTGATATATGGATTAGCTTCTTCAGGAAGACATTGATATGTCACTCTTTTACCTTCAAATATTAATTGTTTATTTTTAAACAAAATATTTACTATACTGGGTACTAAACAAATTTGTAGCTATTTTCATAACTTTTTTAAAATTCCATTGTCTCTGGATAATGAGTTAATTATATTACTATTACAAGGAAACAAGGCTAGTTTTCTTGAGATAACAATCATGTTTATCATGAGAACATTACTTTTGTTTTCTTGAGATAATAGGAACAACAGGGATGTGGCTTCTGCATTTTGTGCAAGACCATGAGGGAAAACCAGCTCAAAAGTAGTAGGGATTCCCAATCACACATTCAGTGTTATTGCTGCAGCCCTGGTGCATATTTCATTTAGACTCCCCAACATAACATTTTACTTTTTTGTCTTTTGGTTGGTTGTTGGTGGTGTCATTTTGAGTCTGGGGTCCTGGTCCTAGAATGAGTTTTATACAAATTGCTTTTGATGTGAAAAGCTATCCACATTCATGTGGAATTCTCTGTAGTACTCTTTATAGTGTGTTATATGTGAATGGTCTTATATTTATGTTTTAATAAAGCAACTATCTCTACTAACACTTTTATAAAAGTAATTATTCTGTTTTTATGGTGCCTATGCTGCCAGAAAATTCATTTTTTTACCATATTTATTTTTACAGTGTAAATTTTACATAACCTACATCAATGTACTCCTCCGTGATACGTTTAACTGGCTGACAGCAACTAACTGAATGGAAAGACCCAGTGTTAGACATAGTCTGATATGTCAATCGGTAGGTTCTACCGACATTGTTATCATAAAGTCTCACTACAGTTGCTAAGACATAATCTGTGGGTGCAGGCAGGTCACTAATCACAGCTAAACATAAGTAATCTTGTTTTCTTGTGATTATACCTCCTCACAAACTAACCGTGAGGAGATTGACAATGAATTTGACAAAAAATGTATTAGATTAAAATTGTTTACCATACCTGTTGTTAACGACTGCTCCCCCGCGCGGGGGCGCACCCCCCACTACCCTATTCGAAAGAGAATATTTTTTTATATATAAATGTCTAACAGTATTCTTATACACGTCTGGATAGCCAAGCCTCTCGCCTAGCAATGTAATCTAGCAAACATTGCCCAAATGTAAGCATTTTTCAAAGTCAAGCATATTAAAATAA
>JAODUE010077332.1:0-15035 GCA_027564755.1 Amblyopsis hoosieri
TTTCCCTGGCCTGTCTCTCTCGTTCTCTCTCTTTTTCATGTCTTTTTCTTTATTTATCTCTTTGTTTCACTCTCTCTCTCTCTCTCTCTCTCTCTCTCTCTCTCTCTCTCTCTCTCTCTCTCTGTCAACACATACACTAGTCTCAGGTTGTGTTTGAGTGTCAGCAACACTCCTATTATCATTTATTCGCTCATTAATTCACTCATTAACGCTTCTCTTAGACGACTCCCTCCCTCCTCTGCCCTTTGCATCTGTTTATCCATCCAGCTATGCTGTAGCTTCCCATTTATAAAGTGTGTGTGTGCGTGCTGATGTGTGCGTGTGAAGCTGCTGTTTGGCAATCAGACGTCCTATGACACACAAGTGCACTCCCCCTTGTTGCCGACGGTCCCGATCCCTTGCCAGAACCGGGTCCCGGATCAGTTCTGGGCCGGTCCATGTCTCTCTGATGATCCGATGGTGTGCTGCTGTCGTTAACTAAACTTCACAGATTCTGTGTTTTGATTTGAATTGAAGGATTCTGGTGTCTGTAAAGTTTCTGTCAGTCTGTTGATGTGAGTCTTTAGACAGAAAAGGAACGTATGTCACGACAACACGGTGGGCTGTCACCACAAGCCTACCTGAACCGTATTTATCAACATCTGTGGATGGAAGATAATCCAACTTGAAGAAGAGAAAAAAAAAGAAATTCTCAATTGCTTTGTTATAGTGCTATGAAACTACAACCCCAGAATCACCAAATGTCCTTTAACCATACATCGACAGATGTTTTTGAGGTTGAATCGTGAGTGTATAATGAAACAAATGTTCTAAATTCTCGTACAAGGGTTCACGTCCTTTGGTGAAAATATAAAGGGGAAAAAGTGAAATACTCGGAGGTGGAGAGGTGCCCTGCTGTACTCGGTGTCCAGTAAAGACATTTGAATCAACTCAGAACAAATTAAGACCCATCTGAACTCATCTGTTGCTCACATCCAGACCCTTTCCCTTCCTCTCCTCTGCTCTTCAGACTGTGTTGACTATGGACTGATGCTGGACTGATGCTTGACAATGACTGTGTTTAATGTTCACACACTCAGTGAGACTACACCCCATCCTAACGCTGTTGGGGGTCAAATATAGTGTCAGTTGAATCCGTTCCAATAATTACGAATTGATGGCTGATATTCCCTCAATATTTAAATTTTAGTGGATGCTCCCTGGTTTTAAATAAGCACAGGTCTCAGAAATGGGTCTGGTTTCTTTCTTATCTTATTTTGGTCAGAAAATATAACTAAAAACGCATCCAATTTATTGTATAATGTGGGCAAGGTATCAGGTTGCAGATCACAGCGTCATGCATGAAGCATTTATGTTATTTTCTATTAATCTAGTCATCTTTATTTTCTTTTTTTTTCTTTGCCAACATGTACCCCTTTCCAACCCTCAAATGGTCTGCTTGTTAGATTGTTACTGTTTATCTTTAAATGAATGCCTGTTGTAAGATCTGTATCAGCATTTCACTGGGATGAGATCAGAATTGATTTTATTTTGTGTTACCCATGTAGAATGCTGATATTGGGCAAATTACTGGATAATTTTGGAATTATGGAGTAGTGCTGCGTTTGGCCTGAAGAGTTTACCCTACAGTTAATTTCAAAGCAGGGACATTTTTATGCTGATAGTTAGCCCAGTGGGATGTTAATAGCTGTGGCATCAGGCATCTTTGTGGTTCACGTATTATGTGTATCACATGTTTTATGTTGACTGGTTAAAGGTCTTACTGTTGCATTAGAGTACCTGCATATACTGTAGAGTTACTACAGAATCTCAGCTTTGCTCCCCAGACATAAAAACACTTTCAGGCAGTTCAATAAGACAGTTTGTCTTCAAGAATGATCAAGACACTTTTTGCATGAGAAGCTCGTCACTTTCTGACTATTTACAAAGAACTCAGAGAGACAAAACCGTCTAAACTCACTAAACTCACCTCTTTCTGCGTTGAACTATGGGTGAGGTGGAAGTTTAGTTATATTTCCCTGGCCAAATGGCAGGGTACCCGGTGGTAATACTTAATATTACAATTTATTATAGGAAGCACAAGGGAGAGGTTCTGAAATAGTCTAGCATTAATATACAGAGGAAATAAACATAAAGTTGGTTTGTTCTACTGATGTTATGAATTATATGATGATGACTGTAGATTGTTGAAAAACATTTTCTTTTGGGAGTTGTAATTAAAAAAAAACTGATGTTGATAACACACATCTGACTTTTTATTTATTTATCCACACACAAAAAAACAACTAATGTATAAATATATGCACTACAATAATCAAATGTATTGATTTTACTTTATTTCTAAACCTGATGCAGTATAAGAGGGCATTCTCTGCCAACATTAATAACACCAGCAATTTAAAACCTACCATTGTCTTGTGGGTGGGTAATTGTATAATATTTTATCTTAATTGTCAGATTAAATTGTTTTAATTATGGAAATTAACATTGTTATAGTTTATATGTCAACAATTGTTAAAGAAAATTACCATATTGTACCACATAATAAGTTTGATAAAGGTAGATTTTAAAACTGCTAAGCATGTAGTTCCTAAAAATCAGGGGTTATACTGCCATCTAGTGGTATATAGCACTGCCAATGTTAACGGGAGAAATACAGTATTTATGCTGTGGGGTCCTTCTGTTTAGCTATAAAGACTGCACATTACACCAAGTCCTTTTTTGGTCTAAAGCATTGCATTATTGTACCTTATTAAATAATATAATTTCTTAATTATATGTTATGATTAGGAAATTACTGCTTCACATCCAAGTGATGGGAGGTAATATAGTCCCTTGTTGACCAGAAACAATGGCTAAAAAAGAGAAAAAATAATAGAAGGAAAGAATGTTCTAAAACACATTACTAGCAAATCTGGAATAGGCTAATAGTATTACTAACATATATATATATATATATACACCATATGTTTCTACCATTGCTATACTATATTGATATACTTTTAAATTTTTTTTGCTCTCCATTTTTCTTCCACCATTTTCTACTTATAGTTTAAATATGTTTACATTGTTTAGTTGTTTTTACTTCTTCGTTAAATGTCTTTTTTTAAGATTACAGTATAGCCAATGCACATTTTAGGTTGTGAAATCATAAATACAATGCATTTTAGGGCTAGCTAGAAACCCTGCAAGGAAAATGTAACCTTAATAATATCATCTCATTTTGTGAATTTAATATGTAGCCTAATCAGTGTCATCTGAAATGAAAATATCCAAACAGATTATTGATGATTATAAAGATTATTTATTTAGTGACATTTGAATCACTCCCATGTATCCTAAACATGTATTTTAATCAATA
The DNA here is from genome assembly GCA_027564755.1 of Amblyopsis hoosieri. Taxonomy (NCBI): domain Eukaryota; kingdom Metazoa; phylum Chordata; class Actinopteri; order Percopsiformes; family Amblyopsidae; genus Amblyopsis; species Amblyopsis hoosieri. The sequence goes on from JAODUE010077332.1 coordinate 3,362, forward strand.
TGAAATAACTGAAAAAGTAATTCATATAGGCTATGCCAAACAAAACGCTAAATAATATTAATAACAATAAAAGTAACTATACCGTATAGTTAACTAAAATGGCATTTCCAACTAACAGGCTAGAGAATGGCATGTCATGAATGAATTGGCTCTATGTGCCAACACCTTTATGTGAACAATGGTGTTCACGTGAACAATGTGAACATCCTGTGCCCTGAGTGGTCTGGGTTTTGGGCTCCCAGCCGGAAGGTTGTGGGTTCAAACCCGGTGTTGACCTACCTGTAAGCATCCTTGAGCAAGATGCCTAACCCCCTACCCCATAACTGCTCCCGGTGTTTGGTCGCACCTTGCATGGAAGCAATCACCGTCGGTGTATGAATGTGTGTGTGAATGGGTCAATGTGAGGCAAAATACTGTAAAGCTTTGGATAGAAGCGCTATATAAATGCAGTCCATTTACCATTTACCATTACAATGGCAGCTGGCTCCCAACTGAGCCAATTTCATTTTTCTTCTTTTTTGTTGTTGTTGTTGTAAACAAGACAAATATTAGTTAGTGATGTTTTTACGTTTTTTCAAATCATTGGTCTGAATTTATCTGAATTATAAGAGCTGTGGTACTAAATAATAAAGAGCCATTTTGGAGGTGAGCCAAATGATCTGGCTCACTAAAAAATGATCAAACATGATCTGTTACTATAAAACTTTTTTTGTACCTATATGACATGGTCAAAATGACTACATGTAATGTCAATGTATTCTAAATCGTTAATAATTAAGTGCCTAACTATTTATTATTAGTTATCATATAACTACAATTGTAAAAATCAGTGGTTTAAACAAATATCTATGTTTTTCATATGATTGGTGTTAATTATACATTTAAAAAAGTATTTATTTAATGTTGGGCATATTTCCATTTTTTGTTTAGTTCTAGATTTGTAGTCATTGTCTCTGAATTATATTAACTACTAAAATATGTCAGACTGGTAACTAATAATCGGCATAGTTAGATGTGGTTTGCTGTAGTAGTATAAACACACAGTATGATAGGCATTCTCAAATCACTTTTTCTTCTAAAGTTGGTCTTTTTTACCTCCCACCTCTTCCTTCTCTCTTGCACCTCTTTTCTCTACATTTTTTGCTCTTCTGCCTTTGAAGAGAGGAAGTCTGCAGGCTGCAGAAGTCAGAGGATGGAGCGAGAGAAAGAGAGAGAGCAATAAGAGAGCGATTGGTGAGAGCTTTTACACCGCTGTGTTTTCTTTCTTGTCAGAATTCCTGCTGATGACTGTGTGTGTGTGTGTGTTACAGTACATAGTCCTGTAATGGATCTGCTGGTTGTGACCATCCTCGCTCTCCTCCTGACAGAAGCAAGTGAGTCTCAATTATATTTTAGTCTCTATATTTGGCCATTTCATCTAAAGTGATGTAGAGTAACTACAATTACAAGCAGAGGTTAGGATACAGATACTCTCATGCTGTGTACAGTAACTTCAGATCAAATATGTCTAGCAACATACAACCATTGTCTATGTACATCTTATAGACCTGCCTTACCATATATCCTACGATTTCCAATTTTCTAAATAATAATTAAGATGTATTTACAAGCTCGGTTTAGCCCTGTATTCCTGCTAGTTTCAACAGCTTCAGGAGAAAGCAGCGTGACACTGTTTTGTTCTAACTTAGATCCCTTGTTGCACATTGTTCTGTCATTAGGCTATTTCATTCTGCATTTTTAAAACCTTCCTTTTTCACTAGGGGATTTCCATAAGTTTCCATGTCTTTGAGAATTTGTGATTCAGTCGTCTGCGGCAAACTAGTAGGCCTAGGATTGGAAAATGTGATTAATGCGATATATGAAATGTGTGATTATTAATTAGTTATTACAGCACTTGTATTAAGATTACTTTACTCATTAGAGAGACATAAGTAAAAACACACAAAATCTGAATTTACAAAGTTCAACTACACTACGGTAGGGTTGTCTTGGGCAAATCATAGAGAACACTGGTGCACAGAAAAATGGTCTCACACCAAACATACACAACATACAGTAATACAGTACCAAGTAGGCTGCCTGCATTCATTTCATTACAGTGTGAAAATAGTTACAGTGTGAAAACAGTGCAGCAACAAAAGCACTCCCAAATTAATAATGGTATAATTGTTTATAAATTCTGTGTAACAAAGTAAATAGCTTACATTCAACAGATCAGTAACTCAAATATGATTCATATACTGTATGTATTAGAGAGTAGGTAAGTTAGTAACCCCTCTAACATTGATCTGGGAAATACATTTTCCTTAGCAGAATACAACTGGAGGTAGTGGCGCGGTGGGTAGAGCTGGACGATTGCGGTGATCGAGAAGTCACTGGTTCAAACCTTGCTAACTCCTGACCAAATGTCGAGGTATCACTGAGCAAAACACTTAACCTTAAGCTCTCCTGGTGGTTAGATGATGCCTTGCCTGGCTGAAATAACCATGCGAATGGGTGAATGTGAAGCTACTGTATACAGTAGTGTAAAGCACTTTGAGAGGCCGGATGGTTGAAAAAGCACTATATACTGTAAATGCAGTCAATTTACAATGGACCGCCACAGTTCAGAGGAACTACCCAGTGTGAACTCACACAGCTGCTTGTGGTGTTAAACATGAAGCACAATTATACTCTATCTCTACTGAACTGTTAGCCATGGAGTTTGCATTTTACTTTATTGTGTGTCTGTCTATCTGTCTGTCTGTCTGTCTGTTTGTCTGTCGCAGAACTCCACAGTCAAACATCCAGTAGCCCCAACAACACTGACCTGGAACAGTCCAACCCCAATGAAACGGTCTTAAACCAGATAAGCACGAGTATTCAGACCCAGCCCAGCGTGATCACTCCGGTAACCAAGGGCTGTCCCATTTTAAACTGTAAAGGTTGGTGATGTGGTGATTATGTTGTGTTGTGTGTGTGTGTGCATTTCAGCATACCGTTTGATGTGTATTGCATTATGTTATGATTGTTTCATATTTGACATTGTGTTTTTGTATGGCATGTCTCTGACTGTGTTGTGTGTGTGTGCAGATCACACTCCCTGTGATGAAGGGACTGGATATAAAGTGGGATGTGTTCTGCTTGGTCTTCTGCTGCTGATGCTGATTCTGCTTCTATTCTCCAGACCAACCCTGAAGCGCCTCCAGAACAGACGTTAGCGCACGCACACACACACACACACACACACACACACGCGCACACACGCACACGCGCACACGCACACACGCAAGCACGCACGCACGCACACGCAAACGCACACAATGTTAATTAATAACAAATACCTGAGGAATTTAAAGTTACATTTGACCTTAGATAAACCCTAATCTCTATAGTTCCCTCACCTCAAGATTATGAAAATAATGTTTGGTCGCACTGTTTTAGTGAACCAGAATGGCCTTTTCTCATCCATTGTTTCCACACAATACAAAAAAACAGACTTTAAATTATTCTGATTGAAGTCCCTGCTGTTAGTATGCATTCTCAATAATCTAACTCATTTTCCAACATAATTATTTTATATAGTCATTTGTGTGAGCCCTGCCTGTATCTTAACAGCCATGAGAATCCTGCATAGACAGAATGAATCAGAATTTACCAGCACGGTCAACATTACATCTAGGTCATTTAGCAAACACATGTACATCCAAAGCTTAGTGTGTACTCAGTTATTAAAGAGCGGGGTTGAACCCAGGCCTCTCAAATAGCCTGACTACTGTGTTGAACAGGACCTGATTTATTTACTGGCAGTTGGTATTCTCCTTACAGTGTCTGACAGGAGAAGAAGTCGCTGGATAGGACCTACACAAACTGGTGGGCACAGATCTATGGCACTGACACACACACACACACACATGCTTACGTAAAAATACAAATAAATGTGTTTTGACAATTTATTTTCCATTTTATATTAATAAAATAAATATATGATTGAATATTCCATTCCTCAGTACATGCTTTTAGGCATGTACTGTCTACTGAATCTACTTTAACAGACTTGGTTTCAGTCCTGAGTCTGTTAAATGGTTCAGAAGTTATTTTGTAGATCGCACTCAGTGTGTCCATATAGAGGGCCACAAATCAAATTGTCTGGAAATAAGTTAAAGGGTCCCCCACGGCTCTATTCTGGAACCTATTCTGTTCTCAGGACACATTTCTATGCTACGCATGCCTTCTCCATAGTACAGATGGTGCAAGAGCTTCAAACTGCATTTCAGTCACTACAAACTGCTCTGCTGAGTTTTAAATTGTTTTTAAATACCCAAAAAACAAAGTTCATGGTCTTTTCAAAAGCATGCTTACAGATGTTTGATGAATTTACAATTTTTGAAGACTTGAAGCTTGTCATCTATCCATGTACCCTCGTACAAGTACTTGGGTATATGGATAGATGACAAGCTTTCTTTCAATGTACATATTGCCAAAGTTAGGAAACTCAAAGTTAAGATTGGCTTTTATTTTAGAAATAAATCTAACTTAAATTTTATTGCATGAAAGAAACTTTTTTGTCTGTGATTGATTACGGTGATATAACATATATGCACTCCTCCATCTTAAGGAGCCTTCATGCATCTCTACGTTTTATTACAAATGCAAAGTCCCTTAGTCACCATTGCATTCTCTATGATATGGTGGGTTGGACATCACTGACCACCCGCAGACAACATCCCTGGTTTATTTTTATCTATAAAGCGATGCTAGGTTGACTTCCACCATACCTCTGTACCCTTCTCTGTCTCAGCTCTGGTAGTTACCAGCTACGCTCCTCCAAGTGGTTGCTTATTAATGTACCCCGGGCTTTGACAGTCTTGGGGAAAACCGCTTTTTCTCACTATGCACCATGGGTATGGAATATGGAATAGTTTGCAAAACGATATGAAAATAAACACATTTATATCCATTGATGAATTTATACGCATCATAAAGAATGTGTTGAAGGAGGTTTGTGATTGTTATATATATATCGTTATATGTTATGTTTCTGTACGACTGCCACCTTGGCCAGGTCTGTCTTGTAAAAGAGATTTCTGATCTCAATGAGACTTCCTAAAAAAATTAACTAAAATAAAATAGGCCTACTTTACATAATTGAGATACATTCATTTACGAGCAATCAGAATCAAAGTAAAGGTTAATAAAATCAAAATGTTGACTTTCGATTACATTCATTGCATATCAATATTTCATTGCATGGCGTGCGGTGTCCAACTCAAGTTCTTGCAGATACGCAAGCATGCGTGTCTGCAACACGCTTGCAGATACGCAAGTATGTGTGTCTGCAACACGCTTGCAAACACGCATCCATGCAACAGACCTAGATCTGAGCTGTGCAGTATGTCCTGTGTTAGCCTTTCTTTTTCAAACCTGTCCCATTATTCTAGTTTTAGCCTTTGTTTATACAGTAGGTGTGTGCTTTATGACCGATCATTACTGGCCGCTGTTGTTGTGGGGGGCCTGAAATGAACCTACATTAATTTAACAAAATACGGCATTCGTGTAATGAAGTGGATATAAAACATATAAACACACACTGTACAGGACATCATGTAGGCCAGACTGAGTTGAAAAGGTCTGAAAGTACAAATACCGTAGGTCATTATTTAGCAGACAGAGGTTAAGTCAGCCACGTCATTCCGCGCACGTTGTATGGCCAACAGTAGTGTAGTGCGTGTATTCCAGGTTGGTTCTCGACAGCCTCCCGCGTCCTGACCTTTTGTTTCCCCCCCGGGCTTGGCCTGCCCTCCCATGCAGACAGCACTGACTCACAGTGGCTTATGATGAGTACAGTTACAAGCTCATGCCCATGGGTGTTTACAATAGGCCAACTCTGGGGCTCAAACCCATCGCCTTCTGGATGACTACTACTGTCTCGCCATCAAATTAGACGTTTTTAGTGAAACGTAGCTGGAAATAACTATAAAATTATCTATTTCTCTCTCTCTCTCTCTCTCTCTCTCTCTCTCTCTCTCTCTCTCTCTCTCTCTCTCTCTCAATTGTAATCAATCTCACTATAGATGTCAATGATTTTATATCTTTGGTAAATCAGTGGTGCAGAGAAACTATATTTCATTGTTTTGCACATTGTTGTAGACTTGGTGTTTTGTTTTATACATTGACTTCTCTATTTAGTTTATTTGAAGAAGTTTTTGGCAGGCATGTTTTTAGTTTTGGTATTGTTTATTCTAAGAGAAAGAAAAAAATGTGTCAATTGTTAAACTTGTTGATTGGGCAGGCAAAACTGTCTATATACACTATCATAAAACAAAAAATAGAGACTGATAGAGAACAAGACATGCTATCAATGTTCAAAGAGATGCTGAACGGTAGAATAATGCTAGAGTATACTTTTTATAACATGATGGGTGATGTATGGGAGTTCAAGAGGGTGTGGGATTGAGCTTTGATTACAGTCAACACTGATGGGATCATTTTTTGTATGTAAAAATAATAATGATTGAATCATAAAATGGAATATAGTCATGTCTAATTTAAGTGATGTCATGATCATCTCTATGTCTCTCATTTAGTATCTTACCATCGAGGAAAGCCTGCTGTTCAAGATGATAAAGAGAAGAGATTCTCCTACCCTGGTAACACACACACACACACACACACACACACACACACACACACACACACACACAAACAAACAAACAATAATAGTAGTAATAACAATATTGTGTGTGTGCGTGCGTGTGTGTGTGTCCCAGCTCTAGATAGACTGGTTGTCAGCAGCAGCAGAGAGCCTTCATCCAACCGCAACAGTGATTACAACTGCTGACACCTGGCCAGACAATGGACACTATGACCATTATGTTTGTGCTGTCTGTGACACTCACTCCAAAGTGCTGTCAGTTACTGGACACCTTTTCCTTTCAATGAGCCGAGAAGACACTGTTTCATCATTTGATCATTAATTTGAGTCGATAGTATTTTAATGATTATTATGAGTTGTTGTTTTGTGAAATTGTAAAATAAATGTTCTATTTAAGATTCTGTGTTTAGTGAATGGAAATGAGAGCAAGAGAAAGGGAGGGAGAGAGAGAGAGAGGGAGAGAGATTGAGATCGAGAGTCGCTGGTGGTTTTACTAAAAACAGAGATGTGGTTTTCCTGTGCCGTTAACACCAACTTCCTGTTTATGTGTTATTTCTGTTGGGAACATTAACATAACAATTTGATTTACAAAAAAATGATATTAACTAAAAATAAAAAGATATTGTGTAAGGGAGCAAGTCAATGAAGTAGATTGTGTTGTGTCTTGAAGAACAGACGAATCGTGAGGTAGAATAGAGAATAATATTGTGGCAGAGGTGATTCTGGGTAGAGGGGAGGTTTGGCGCTGGAAATACGAAGCACTGCCTACACACACACACGCGCGCGCGCCCACACGTGCACATACACACACAACATGGTTCCTGTCCTATTTTTTGTTTGTTACATCTGCTTGAGTGGGTGACTGTGTGTGCGTGTGTGTGTGTGTGTTCGGGAATACGTGTGCACACGTGTGTGTTAAGGGGTGGGGGGTAATCTGGTAGAAACAATGACGAGGATGCAGATTACAGACGAGATTATGTTCTATAAACAGAGATGGACAGAGAGAGGTAAAGAGTTGTTAGAAAACCAGATAGAGAGACAGACAGATAAATACAGTAGATGTGTTTCAACGATGTACATATTTTTTAATGTCTTGCTGCTTCATATTGTACATTATCAATAAAACTATTCAAATTTCAGTCAATTCATGAAAGTCTGTATTGTTGCAGTTTAAAATGTTTATTAGCTACAGCATCTTGCAATATAGGTTTCTAGTAGCATTTGCACATATTGCGATAGCAAAACCATTAAATGTCTTCACATCTTGATGTGTTTCATGTATGTGACAAACTATGACAGGTGGTCACATACTGTACTGTATGTAAGATGATATTTTATGGCATTTTATGTACTATAGTTACGAACATGCGTACAATCTAAAAGGGCTGGGCTAAAATAATGTTCCAGAGAGATTACTGCTGCTGGCCAGATGTCAGCCCACATGTGGAAACTGTCCTTGGATAGGCTGGTGTGTGTGTGTGTGTGTGTGTGTGTGTGTGTGTGTGTGTGTGTGTGTGTATGTGTGTGTGCGTGTGTGTTTGTGTTCATGTTTGTGCAGGCAGATAAGTTGTCTCTACATTAACAGGAGGAGTATTCCGCTTCTACTGTACTAATACAGCTATTACAATATATACAGTATTTATATGCCAATCAAACGTAATCTGAAGATACTATCAGAAAACTGTCCGTGTGTGTGTGAGTGTGTGTGTGTACGCGCATTTACACACACACACACACACTGTGCTCTGCTGTCCCTGTAAGTACCATTTGCAACACACACACACACACCATTGAGGGAAATAAAGAGAGTAACAGGACAGAGAGAGACGGAGAGTGTGTGAGAGTGAGAGAGAGTGAGAGAGAGTGAGAGAGAGAGAAAACCAATTAGATATCATTCCTGCAGCTCTGTGGCATTGTTGGTAACAAGTTGTGCCATTACAGTTAGTCACAACTGCTTACCCACTAAAACATGAACTTCAGATGCAATGACTAAAGCTTGAAACCCCCTGTACTAAATCCCTAGACCCAATCTGCAAACACATAGTGCGCATTTGATACGCCATAGTTTTGAAATAAATGATCCATACAAAGCTATTACAGCTTACCAGACCTGTTAACTGAGACATGTTACCGTAAACTCTGTTAACTGTGTCTCTGTTACGGTGTTACACGTGAGATCATGGGCACTATAAACGGTGAGTTGGTTTTAGTGGTTTGAGCCATCAGTCTTTTGGTCACATGGTCGTAAGCCACGAGGCAACAAGGACAACCAGCAGACACACATGTACGCACACGCACGCACACACACACCTGCACACACACACACTCGCACGTACACACACACTCGCGTGTGAGACAGAGATGGCAAGTGATTCAACACAGAGGATTATTTACCATTTTAAATTAGTAAATCCCTGTTTTGTGGATCTGACAGGGTTGGGGGGGGGGGGGTGTTTATTTAGAGTGCCTAGTGGTTTTGCTGAGATTGTGTGTTACCACGACGACAGAACACAGCACCTTGATGGACTAGACAACTGGACATGATGCTTGACTAGGAGGTAGGTCGGAACCAGGGAGAGAGAGGGAGAGGGGGAGAGAGAGAGAGAGAGCAAGAGAGAGAGAGAGAGAGAGGGAGGTAGGGGGGTAAGGTGGAGGACTTACAATTGGAATGTGTAGGGAACAGTATGTGTGTGTGTGTGTGTGTCCATATAGTTCTATGGTTAAGTCACGTAACTTAGCACGTAGATTTTCTATGGCAACATATGGCGACATATTAGACACAGACCAGGTTGCATGTCTCTTGTGTGTTTGTAAATAGGCAGTTTTTGTAGAAGACATTTACGGGGAATATTGCAGAATGAGTGTATAGGGTGTTTATGTAAATTGTGTGAGTGTGTGTGTGTGTGTGTGTGTATGTGTGTGTGTGTGTGTGTGTGTGGGGGGGGAGGTGTATTGTGGTATATGTTACGTGTGTATGTATAAAGGTAATAGTGCAGGGGTGTCTGAAAGGTCACATTAACGTTTTATTGGCCGACACGACTATTTTATACTCACCTGTGAGGTTGTTGATACGATTGGATGATATATACCTCACCTGATTTCAAAGCATGTTAACTTAATCCACAGCTTATCTGCATCAGTTTAAAGGTATTTCGTCTTGGTCTGCTCTACTTCTGCAGGCCTGTGGTGATGGCAGATGAGATCTGGCCCAGTGAATTATGGGAGAGAGACACAGTCAGCGTAAAGATGCTGTTTTGGATTGTGCTGTCAGGTGAGGCAGACGTCTCTCACTTAGGTTAGACCAGAATGAAGGCTGACAAACATTACATGTATGCGTTTGACATAATCAAGTAAAATCCTCCGCTCCCTTTTCAATTCCCTCCCCTCCAGTATGTCCAGTCTGTTCCCAGTCTCTCCTCCCTCTCTCTCTGCCTACCAGACTGTGGGTCGACCCGCCAGCGTGGCGTGCTCTCCCTCTCTCTCAGGTGGAGCTGGGTCAGCTCTTCTCCAACTCCAGCCCCTTCTCCTCTGCTCACAGCCTGCTCCTGCTTCCATCTCTTGGGCATGGCCCCGCACCGGGCCTCCAGGCTTCATTTGGGCCCTACTCTGTCACACAGGTACAGTATATTGGAGGAGGATGGATAGGTGGTTAAACCCAGGACATACCATTCTGTAGTAATACTATCTGCTTTAGTGGAAGTATCTCCATTAGACACATTAACAATGTACAGTATTGTATCTGCTCCAGGGGAAATACTAACTATTTATGTGCTTCAGTAGACACACTATACCGTAAAACATATGGTAGAACTATATTGTAAAAATTCAGTTTTGGTTTTTAAGTCCTACATTTATTTTTTACAATAAAGCTCTGGCAACTACAATTAAACATTTCTGTTCACAGTGTAACATCTTTTCCCGTAAAAGAACGAACCATGTGTCTCCTTAGACATACTACAACACATTTCTAAAGTATCCAACTAGGAGAGCCTGTTAATTTTTTAAATTATAACGATTTTGGTAGGCTACATCATATGTTTAATCAGATTTGTGTGATTAATTAACAAAATACATAATAAACTATTCTAAGACATTCACAATGGTTGACTCATTCTCTCTCTCTCTCTCTCTCTCTCTCTCTCTCTCTCTCTCTCTCTCTCCCAGCTCATCTCAGAGCCAGTCCTCCCTTTCTCTTCTTCTCTGTCTGCGTCCCTGCTCTCATCTGGTGTGGAGTGAGAGATGGTCGGCAGGGAGGAGAGACACAAACTGAGGGCTGTCTTCCACCTGAGGGGTGGTGGCTCCCCCTTGGGGTCGTGTGTCACATTGCACACTTTCAAAGAGACCCGGGAACACACAGCTACCTGCCTCATACAGGTAACCTACTTGTGTTTGTGTATGTGTCCATATCAAGGTCTATATAATATGTAATCTATATAAAGGGTCTTTATTCACCAGCCCACTCTTTCCCAGCCTCCACTGGGGTTGTGCACAGTAACCATGGTGCTGCCCAGTAATTGGTTTAACAACGATCTGCACCATCGGTCATCATTTACGGGTTCGGACGATTGGCTGAGGCAGCGCTTCCATCGGAGTCAGAGGCGACAACAACACCGCTGGAGCCGTCGTCACGGGAATGTTGGTGATGGCAGTTCTGGCAACATCAGAACATGGCGCTCCTCTGTAAGGTGGACACACATATTCTTCAGATTACATCATTACTCAATATATATATATATATGTTTAATATCTAGTTTTAGAGTCTGATAGGAGAGACAGTGTGGATGGTTCTGTCTTCTCAGGACCCACGCTGCTGCCATGGAAGGGCGTGTCCTTGGACTAGCGGTCCTCGGAGATACACAAGCCATTAAACAGATCCAGCTGTATTACTCCTCTTTCAGCATGCCGGCATACCAGCTCACACCACCCAGGTATATAGCCTTAGAGCAGGGCTATTCAACTCCGGTCCTGGAGGGCCGCACCCTGCATGTTTTATATCTCTCCCTGCCTGATTCAAGGTCGTTAGAAGCCTGATAACGACCC